>PVJD01003395.1:0-10104 GCA_004026545.1 Mormoops blainvillei | reverse complement strand
AGTATTTCATCTCTGCATTCTCCCACCTGCACAGTGTCTGACCCGTAGAAGCTCAGAGAATGTGCTGAAATTTTGAATGACTCAAGTGCTAGAGCTTAGGTAAGAGCTAAAGCACTCTGATTTTCTCTTTGGTGTTCTCTTGTCACTTGCATTTACCTGATCCAGACTGTGAAAAAAGGGTCACAGCGTTCAGGTCAGTGTAGGCGGAGGTGATCAAGAAAGGCTTCTGGGGCCCTGGTCGGGTGGTCCAGTTGGTTGGGGTGTCGACCCCAGTATGCCAAGGTTGCAGGTTTGATCCCTGGTCAGTGCACCTACAGGAATCAACGAATGAATGTATAAATAAGTGGAATAACACAATCGATATTTCTCTGTCTCTTTCTCTCTCCCTTCCTCTTCCTCTCCAAAATAAAAAAAATGCTTCAGGGGAAAGCAGTGCCCGAACCGGGCCCTGGAGGGTGCAGAGGATTTGGCTACACCGAGCAGAAGGCGGCAGACTCCAAGCAAGTTTGGAGACATAGATTTGGGCTCAGACAGTGAGCGCACTTATTTACTTCAATTTATATCCTTTATTAACAAATAACTTTTTAAAAGGTAACACATTCACATGGTTCAAAAGGCACAAATTAATGTAGAGTGAAAAAAATCTTCCATCCTTATTTTCTCCACCCTTAGCCCCACCCAAGCTCCCCTTCCCAGAGGCAAACGTTATTACCAGTTTCTTTGGTATCTTTCCAGAGGTCTTCTTTGAGTATAAAAATAAATACGTGGTCCCTGGTAGGGCACTTACAAGAGACAACCCAATGAGTGCATAAATAAATGGAACAGCCCTGACTGGTGTGGCTCGGCTGGCTGGGCCTCGTCTTGCAAAGCCAAAGGTCGCCAGTGTGAATCCCCGTCAGGGTAATGTCTGGGTTGCTGGTTCGGTCCCCGGTTGGGGCGTCTATAAAAGGCAGCTGGTTGATGTTTCTCTCTCTCTCCCTCATTTCTCCTCTCTCTAAAAATGAACTTTAAAAAAGTGGAACAACAAATCAGTGTTTGTCTCTTGTGCATGCTCGCTCTCTCTACCTTTCTCTTTCTCTCTAAAAATCAATCAATAAAAATTGTGTGAAAAAATAAGATCAAGGGAATCTGGTGGTCCACAAAATAATGCGGAAGATTTGCTGCCTATTGTGGGATCTTTTTTTGCTAAGCTTCACCCAGGGCCGGGAATCCCTGCCTCCCCTGAGAGCCCGGTGAACTCAGCACATCCACCACTTCACATACGTTTTATATGTTGACGAATCCCAGGTTTATTTATATCTCCGGTCTGTCTCTGATCTCAGACATCTCTAACTTAACTGTGTCCAAAAGGGAACTTTGATCTTTCTTTGTGACTTTGTCACTGTTCCAGTCTTCCCAGCTGAGGGTTAGGAGCCTCAATCTATGCAATTTTTTGTAGCAGAAACTTGGAGTCACCTTTGACAGTTCATCTCCCTTTAGCCCTAAATTTATTTATCACCATGTCTATTCCTGTCCAAAATCTACCCTAAACCCTGCTGCTGCCACCCTCCTCTGCAGCAACCGCCTTGGCCAAAGGCCTTATCCTCTCTCGCTTAGGTTACTTAGATCCTCACTGATGTCCTCACTTACCCTCTTGCCCAACCCCATGGTCTGTTTCCCATTCCTGTTCTGCCCGAGTCTCTTTTCTCCCTGCACCCCGCCCCATCCCAGCCACTTTTCTCTTTGTGCTCAGTCACATGGTTTGGGGGTACTTGGAACACCCTGTCCCTTCGTTCATTTGTACATGGGTGAGGTTCCCTCTCCAAATCATTTCCTATCCTTTAGAAAGAGGTAGAATAACATGTTCCTACAAATTGCCCCATTGAGTCAAGGCCAAGGCCTGCTGGGACAAATTGTGTCATCGAGCCAAGGCCTGCCAGAGCTACGGCAGCCATCAATAGGCAGTTAATACAAGAATGGTCCAGGAACTGCCCTGACTTTTTTAAGGCTGTTATTCAGATCTAAAACCAAGCCATCAATCAGAGTGACCAACTCAATACCTGATTAGGAAAGTTCCTTCCTGCATCCCAGAATAAGTGCTGTACGAGCCCAGAATGCTTTCCTTCACTGACGTGTACCCAGACATCAGTGTTTCAAAGAGGAGAAGCCGCTAACTTGCTCCCTGATTGGTGAACCCCAGCAACTTCCATGTTCCCAAGCCATAAAACCCCCTAAGCCCCGCATTCGGGGTAGGGAACCTGGGGCCCTAGCTCAGCATCCTCTCCCTCTGCAGGGCCTCAGTAAACCCGCCTTTGCTTTCTCAGAGTCCCTGGCCTAAATCCTTTTATATCAGGAGATAAGAACCCAAATTCGTTGGTAACACTTTGACCTCCTGGCAAACTCTACTTGCCCTTCAACTCTCAGCCCAAATGCCTCTTCTGTGCTTCTGTCCCCTGCATGCCCACCTCCAAACCCCCACTCAGGGGATTTCACGTAGAAGCTCATTTAATGTTTGTTTGAACATACAGATGAATGTGCGGGATGAGGACTGAGGAGAGAAGGGCCTGGAAGAAAGGTGGGGCAGGAGAGAGTCAGCACCGGGGCCTGGGGTCGGGGTCAGGCCTGGTGGGATGCTGGCTGTGAGCGGCACCCAGCCTCTGTGTGACGGGACTGTGGTGTGATAGAGGACTTGTATGTGCACGAGAGGGGGTGAGGCGACACAGATGTGTGGGACCTGGTACTGGGGGCCAGCAGCTGGGAGCTCCAGGTGCTGGCGGGTGGGCTGTCCTGTGACAGAATCTGGCCAGAGTTCTTGGGATAGGGTTAGTTGTCCCAGCAGAGCACTCATTCCCCAAGAAACCCAGGCGTAGCCGTGGCCACATGTGAAGCAGGGATCCAGGAGCAAAGGCAAAACAAGGTGGAAAGGCTTGATGACCGGAGGCCTCTGTCTTAGCCTCTCTGGAGACCAGGAGGAGAGGGAAGGTAGATGGGGACCCAGGTAGAACCTGCCTGCCTCTTGAGGAGCCAAGAGTCTCTCAAAATCCCACTCCTATGTCCACGGGGCTCTGAGTAGAGGTTTCTAGTTACTGAGATGCAGGGTCCTGAATGGGGGGCTCTCGGTCACTGAGGGATCCTGATCACTGGAGCCTGATCGAGGGGCCCTGGTCTCTGAGCGTTATGAGCTACAATAGGTTCTGGTCACTGAGTGGCCTGAGTGTGAATTCGGGTCATTGAGGGAGCCCGAATGACAAGCCCTAGTTACTGTAGGGCTTGAGTGAGGGGTTCTGGTCATTGAAGCCCAAGTGAAGGTTTGGGGTCATTCTGGGGCCTAAGATAGAGGCCTGGTCACTGGGGGCATGACCTAGGGTCCCTTGTCATTGAGGAGCCTGAGTGAGAGACCCTAGTCACTGCGTGGTGGGATTGGGGGCAGAGTGAGGGGTCTGATCCCTGAGGCACCTGACCTGGGAGGCATGGTCACTAAAGGACTGGAGCAGGGGCCTGGGGTCACTAAAGTCTGAGTGAAGGTCCCTGATCAAGGCCTCTGTATTAATCCTGAAGTACATGGGGAAGGCTCCCCAGTGTCCCCAATCTGTCATGACAGACCACAGCCAGCAGATGGCACTGTGGCTTCATACAAAGCCTGGCGTCAGAGCTGGGCAGCTGGCCAGCAAGTCCTTGGGGTGGAAAAGCCCAGCTGAGACTGGCTCAGGTGCAGCCTCCGCCAGCTGCGGGAGCTGCAGGGTGGGGAAGGTGGGTTGTTAGGTGGATCTGACCAAGCTCCTTGGGGTGATGCATGGCAGATCCCCTGGAAGCAGAGAATTTGGTGCTGTGGGTCAGGAGTCCCGGGTCTGTTCCAGTCCCAGAGCCAGGGCAGGCTTGATCAATAGCTTGGGAGCTCAGAACAAGCTCTACTCCAAATCTTGCCTCACACGCCCAGATGCACTTTTGCCTCTGGGCTGGTTCAGCTTTCCCTATCCACAGATCTAGGACAAACAGGATCTACCTTGAACATTAGAACTGTTGTTTCCCAGAACATTCCGTGACCTGGGACACCCAGACAAAATTAGAGTCTGTGACCTGCCAATAGACAGAATTTGTCACAGCTCAGAACTCTTTGATACCTTACATCCGAGGTCCTGGTCATATTCCAGAACCAGGTCACGTTCAAGGGCCTTGTCCATACTGCAGATATAGTCACAGAGCAGGGCTCTGTCAACCCTTGAATAAAGGCACACCCCAGGACCCTGTCACCCTTCATGTACAGAACAACTCAAGGCCTGTCCTGTCAATCTTCATATACCTCACTTCCGAGGGTCCTCTCACGGCCCATGCTTGGCCGTGGGCTCTGAAAGTATCTGGAACGTGACAGCTGGACTGCGACAGTATCGAGCGCATAACCAAGTCCTCAGCTGTGCCTGGATTTGAGTGACAGCAGGGCCCTGGGCTGTGACTTTGTCCATGGTGTGCAGAATCTGGTCCCAAAACTTGCACCTGTGAGTCTGGCCACCATCGACAGGTGCTCACAATTCGTAATGATCAGGGTGCCAAGTGTGGTGGGGGATGCCGCGTGCACCAAGCCACATAGCCATCAGCAGCGAAAGGCTGGTTTTGTTTCTTAAGTTTCTACTTTGGATCCATGGCACACAGACACTTTTATAAAATACAATTACATTGCTGGAAAAAAGAAAGACAAAAATAGGAGCCCATGTTAAAAAAGACGTTTTATTTTGGAATAATTTTAGATTTACAGGAAAGTTACAGAGAGAGAGATTTGCTGTATAGCTTTCGCCCAGTTTCCCCTACTGTTAACGCCTCAGATAACTGAGGTACGTTTGCCCAGCTGACATGTTAACATTAGTGCTGGACCATTAACTAAACCACGGACTCTTTAATTTCAGCAGTTTTCCTGCCAATGCCCTTTTCTGTTTCGGGGTCCAGTCCAGGATAGGACACTGTACTTAGTGCAATTTTTATTATTAGATTCCAATGGTATATAAATAATCTGCCAAATTGCTATAAATGTTTCTAAGCACCTACTCTTCATTTCTGAGCTTACCTCACACTGGCCGTCACTCACAATTTGTGACCTGGGCTGGCCTGTGGGCTACGCCTCAGGCAGTGCTGGTGTGACGAACAGCAGCCATATTTACAGCGGTGCCGTGGGAGGTCGTGAGAAGGTGGGGAGTGACTGTATGAGTAGCTAGAACAGAGGGTGCAGAGCAAGGGAAGGGGGCAGCTCTATGGGTGGGCCTTGGGCCTGGTCTGTGCGGAATAAACAGTAGGAATGGGAAGCTTTTGGGAAAGAAGCCCCACAAGATACCCACTGAGGCCACGACCCTGCATTTGTGCGCATTGTACTGAACTTCCGTGCAAACATCTGCAACCACCGGCAGATGGTCCTGATGACTAAGGGTGAATTTATTGAGCTCTTTGATGTCTGGCTGGGTATGGGAGGGCCTGACAGTGCTGCCTTTGGGCCTGGAGGTTCCAAGGTCTGACAAAGCTGAGTCAGCATGGTCTCAGGAAGACTCGGGTCTAGGGTAGCACGATAGCAGACCAGTAGGCACGGAGGTGCTGGGGTGGCGGACTCCCCTGAAGGGAGGAGAAGAGACCAGGGCATGGTGGATGTCCTGGGCTTCAGGGCTTCCCTTCCTCTTGACCGCGTTGTGATCCAGGCCCCCAGCAAGTGGGTAACGTAAACACTCCGAGTCTTAGTCTCCCCATCTAGGAGTGGAGTGAATAATGCCACTGCATGGAAGATTCTCAGAAGGAAATGAGAATCATGTGGAAGTGTTGTCATGACACCTGCCATGGAGCAGGAGTGCCCCTTTCCTGCTCAGGACAGCCAGCTGGAGTCACCTGTTTCCTCATCTTTACCTCCTTCTGTTCTTCTAGGAGATGGAACTGAGGTTCTAGTTGGATCTGTCTGGCCCAGGTCCCATCACGTCCCAGATTCTGCCAGCCTCCTCCTCTTTGCAGTCACGCCCAGTCATCTTTCAGGTGTCAGGGGGAAGCCCCTCGGGGGCCTTCTCTAAGCCTTCCCTCCATTACCTCTAAGATGCACGGGTAGCTGCCGAACACTTTCCACACCTCGCCATCATTGCTTATTTGACCATGAGTGCAGGAATGGCAGACACCGTGCCCGTCTTACTCTCTGCTCTATCTCCAGCGCCCAGCAAGTGTCTGGCCCATAGTCGACATTTAACAAATATTTGCTGAATGAATAATTGGGAAGAAAATATGTAATCTCTTTCTTTAAATAATTTCAAATGTAGTTAACAGAGGAATACAGAATGTACAGTCAAGTGTCAAAATAATTGTTGCTTGGAACCAAGTAGGTTGCCTGGAAAAAGATGGCCTAATGAATAGGAGTTTAATACATCATAAAGGTGGAATCAGAAATCATTGGTAAATGAAGAAATTTATTTTGTATGTAGTCTTGGAAAATTGGTTAGTATCAAAGAAAAAGTAATGTAGATCTTTTCCTCACATCATATACCAAGAACTTTCCAGATGGACTAAAGAGCTTAAAAACCCTGGAAACACAAAATTATTTGTTACATCTCTGGAAGGAGGCAATTTTCCATCGTAGAAGCAATAGAAGCTGTCAAAAAGGGAAAGGTTGACTGACTTAACTAGAGAAGTATTTCAAACTTTGGCATGTTAAAAAAAAAAAAAAGGAAACCCAAAGAAAAAGGCACACAAACTAGGGATACACTCAGGCAGCTGTAGCCAGAACTTCCATAAATTGATTTCAGAAGAACACACTGAGGCCCCCGTTGATACACAGGCAGAGCGTAAGATCAGGTGGCTTCCAAAGGAAGACAGGCATGGCGTGGTGCTTAATCTTAATAATTAAAGATAACTCCTGGAAAGGGCGATCCATGGTGGCCAAAAGAGTCAGGGAAAACTTCACAGGTGAGGCGGAGTGTGGGCTTGTTCTGGAAGGCAGGGACTTTATAGAGGTGGAGGGAGCGGCTGTCACATATTTGGGTGGCATTTCCTGCTCACTGGCCTCCCCCGGCTCCCCTCTAACTTTGCAGGGGTCTTGAAGCCGAGAGCGGACATCCTCCTTACTGTCACTCTGGCTGCCATTACCTGTCCATAATGGGAACAACTTTATTCGTGGAAACAAGCCACTGTGGAACCTGGGCGAGGTCCGGCAGAGGGGTGCTCTGGAAGGAGAGTTCTGCGGGGCTCCGGCAGGGAGCTGGTCGAGGACCCTGGTTTTCCTCCTCTTCCTACCACCTGGTAACCTTGCAGTTTTCTGACTCCGACACTAGCTGCCTGCCCACCCTTGCCCCCAGCTCCTATGTGGAGTTAAGCTGTTCCCTTTTCCCCAAACTCTCCCAGCAATGTGGGCAAAACTTCCTTTAATTCCTCCAATCACAATTCAAACCGGCATTTTCATTTTAGAGTCTTTTCTTCTTATGACTTAATGTGTTTTTAAAAATTAGACAAGCGATACCTATTCATTGGAGAAAGCATAGATATAGCTGGCATTTCTGAAAGTTTTTCCTAAGAACAGAGGGAAAATAGAAAATAGAAACTATGAATAGTTCACCAACAGCCAAATTTCCAAGCAGTGTGCAGACCCCAGGATGAAAGGAGACCCCGCCGGGACCCTAGGCTGACTGGGCCCCTGGGCTGGCTTCCTCTGCTCTGGGTCCCAGCCCTGGCTAGAGCTGGGCACCTGGGTTCCTTCCACAGTGGGGGAGCTTTTTGACATCATGGTGGCCTTCCGGCCACCAAACCAGATTCGTATTTGCAGCCCCCTCCTTCTCAGCCTCCCACTCAGCGCTTTTTCCGGTCTGAGGAGCGTGACTCATCCTCAGGCGAGAACGGCAGCCATTCTCAATCTTTTCTCCACCCACCACCTGCGATGGATGACGTCCACATTCATACCCACCTCAAAGGTTAAACCTAATTTTATCTAAACCCGGAAAGATTTTTGCAGGAAATGAGAGCCAGGGGTAAAAATAAAGATTGCATCTCAATGCAGTACGGCGATTTGAAATTGGCACAGCCGTCGGAGTGCGAGGGATCTGCCGGCTCCTGGCTGCGGCGCGTGCAGCCCAGGCTTTGGGGAGGTAGTTCCTCAGTGCTGGCTGAGGCCAGCCTTCCTCTCCCAAGCTGGTGAGGGTGGCATTCCTGCAGGGGTGACCTTAGCCGTGCTTATCACTAGTGCGTATATTTTCATAGCAATTATGTTTTGTTGTATGTCGGCTATTTTCCCAGTTCAATTTTTTGTTAGCTGCTGAATACCTGGTGCCCAGCACGGTGCCTGACCTTGATTAACGGACGGTGACTGAACAAATGAGTCAATGGACCCATTTGGCTGTGAAGCCTATTTGCCTCTTGCTCTGATTCTAAGAAATCTTGCCTTCCTTCCTTCTATTCCTCTCTCCCTGGCCCATGCTACGGACAGCCCTCTGCTGCTACATTTTCTAAACTTACTTTGTGTTCTTGCAGTCCTTTGTTGTTTGACTTGTTTGCACTAGTCTAGCATCTCAGCTCTGATACCTTGGCCCTGTTTCCTGGGCTCCTTACCTACATTTTATCTTTTCCAGTCATCAGGAGCCTTTGAGATATATTCAAGAACTTTATTTATAAGGTGAAATTTTTCCAACTTCCTCCTTCCCTATCAGGTGTTCTGACTTTTTACCTAGATTTGGACTCTGACAGGATATTTAGATCTTATCTACTTCTTTGATAGTCACCCAGAGCATGTAGCCCAGGCCTCGATACACATAAGGCCCATCTCCTTGGTAGCATGTATCACACTTTTTATTAAATAAGCAACGATGCAGTTTGTCTAACATCTCTGTCTCCCATTTGGAGGTAAATTTTTCAAGAACAGGGATTCTGACTATTTTACTCATTGCTGTATCACCAACATCTAGTACAGGGCCCAAGACAGAGCAGAGCTCAAATAAAGATGTGTGATAAGAATAAATGAGCCCTGGCTGGGTAGCTCAGTTGGCTAGAGCGTCATCCCGATATGCCAAGGTTGCGGGTTCAATCCCTGTTTAGGGCACATACAAGAATCAACCAATGAATGCATAAATACGTGGAACAACAAATCAATGTTTCTCTCTCTCTCTCTCTCCACCCACCTCTAAAATCAATAAATAAAAAATTTTAAAAATGAATGAATGAATGGGTGGACTGAATGATTGGCCCATTATGATTTTGATAAACAGGGCATACATAGCTTTGTTTCTCTGAAAAGAAGCCTTAATGTCAAAGGCTCTGTTTGTGACAGGGAAAAGCAGGCCTTGGGGAAGTTGGTGACCAAGAGCAGAGGTTAGCACCTAATGGACCCCATGGGCAGCCCGGCTTGGGCCAAAATAGAGGAAGCAAATGGCTCTGGGAGGGCTGGGAATGGGAGTGGGGGTGGCGAGTCAGTTTCCTACATGAGGCCCACCAATTTCTCCCATAATCATATTTACTTTGGACTTTGGACTGTTCCCAGAGGATTTGGGGTAAAAGTGGAAGTTGGTTTGTTTATCTGTTATACTGTTCATGTGGGTTCATGTGTGGCAGCAATATTTCAAAGAGGTTATTGTTAATTACTCCTGATACTTGTGGGCTGGGCCAGGGTGGCCAGAACTGGCCTTTTGGGGGGACAATCCCTGGAATTGCATCAATTAGCCCAGCAGGCCCATACCTCCTCATGAGACCTGGGCACAGCTGTGGCTCCTGTCTGCTCAAGGGGCCTGGGGCAAAACAGGGGAAGTCCTGGGGGCAAGAGGCTTTGGCGGTTTCTCTGGGGACCAGTGGGGAGCACAGGGTAGACCAGTGATCTGAAGGGACCTCTGAGCTCATTATGCTCACTAGACCTTAATTAAGGACCTTTGGTCACGTAGCCCTGAGTGATGGGCTCTAGGTTTCTGAGGGACTGAGACTGGATCAAGACCATTAAAAGTCTAAATATGTTAAAGATTATGGTTGGTCTCCATGTGTCATTCAAAGTAAAACCTTTAAACCATAAAATAAGTACACGAAGGTCAGTGCAGTTCAGGTTTATCCCTTGATGGTCACATTGATGCTTTTCTGCAAATACTGAATAAAAAAAATCTTTCTTCAGGTTTGTTTTGGTGTTTCTGCTTTAGTAATCCCTTA
>PVJD01003394.1:0-164650 GCA_004026545.1 Mormoops blainvillei | reverse complement strand
ATCTCCTTCGTTTCCAGAGTCCCCAGGCCGAGACCCCCTTGCAGGTACAGTGCAGAGCACACAGTTCAAACCCGTGGCGCCGCGCCTATCACTGAGGTGACCCCTGTTCACAGTCTGGACAGAGCTGTTAGCAGGGGCGCCCTGATTCCATTCCTCCTGGATAGAAGGTGCTGAGAAATACTGTGCTCCTGAGGAAGGTTCCAGATTAAGTTTTCCTTCCTCTCTGCTCAGCTGGGGAAGGTACCTCCCAGGATTGATACCCAAAGTGGAATGTTTTGGTTACAGGAAGACCTAAAAGTGATGAACTAATATACCTGAAATGAACAATTGAAGAGCCTTGACTGCAAATTTTCTGAAGCCTCCATAACGAAAGGAAGCTCCCTGTGAAGTTTTTACATCAAAGATCAAGTTCAGAGTTGTCAGAGATTTAGGTAATGTTTTTCTTAGGGGAGTTTTCTTTCATAGACGTTTAGGAGGTAGATACAGCTCTGATGGAGGGAATATAGAAAACGGCACATTGATTCAAGGTGATGGAGTGAACGCGTTCTTCAGCCGCCAAGCAACGTGGTAGCGTTTCTGCACATTTTCCTTGTTTTAACTTTAGTTAAAACAAATAAATAGCACCTTTGGTGAGGAGTAGTCAACTATAAAATACACATAGTAATTTTGCAACTATTTTTTCAAGGTTTTTCTTCTACTTGGAAGGGAGGAGAACAGAAAAAAAAAAAAAGAAAATTAAATTTAACAAAATGACATTTGGGTGCAGAAATTATAGTCTCCCAAAACATCCAGAAAGTGCTGTGGCCCCGCGTTTACTTTTACTACTACAAGTAGGTAACAAAACACTTACATTCTTTATTCTTCTAGCCACACTGTTTTTATCCCCCTGCAGTAGAACTGCCCATAAATGTGACAGCAAAGCAGACTTTATTAGTGACTTGTAACAGCTAAAATATGGCTAACGCTTCTTCCCTTTTATTTTCACTTTTTGTTCAATGCCTTAATACTTTGCTCATTCATCAATGCGTTCAATACACATAAGGAAGGCCTACCACGAGCTGAACCACAGTTAAGCAAAAACCACATAGATTTTCCTCTCAAGGATTTTGTACTGATTGAGGATGAAGACAGACAACACAATGCGATAGTTGACACATGATTAGAAAAGCCGTGGGTTAGACTGAGGAATTACCCAGGATTCTCAGCGACATGGAGGAGAACAGCAAGATGCTAAGGGATGGCAGGAGTGGCCTCCCAAAGGAGAATTCTGTGAGTGAAATCTTCTAACAGGTTAAGTAGAAGCAATTCTGATTACAGATGGAGAGTGGACCACAAGCACTTCAACTGAAATAAGAAGAAGTTTGACTGGTTGCTTGGTTTAGTCATGAAGTCACATACACAGGGATAATTGTTAATTGACTAAGCAGAACGGGAAGGCCAGATCTTATGTCAGTGTTGGGGAAAGCTTGGGCGTGGCCTAATTTGTGCCGTAGAATCATGAAACACCACAGGTGTTGTTGGCACTGAAGTACTTGGGGAGTTAGTATGGAGAGGATTGCTTAAAAGCTATTTAAGGAGCAATTAGATCTGTAGATCCTCTCTCATAACAGGAAATAATTTCTAATTCCTACCCAGCAAGGGACTAGAGGTTTAATCTCTGGAGATGGCAAAACATCCAGAGGGACTCCAGACCAGGGACGCTAGGATGACTGAAGATAGAGGTCACATATCGGAAGACAATATTCACATGCCGAATGTTGACATTCCAGTCTTTTTACCTCACTTGACTCCTAGAATGATGGCAGCCAGACATAAAACTTCACTAAAAAGTGAAGTTTTCACTAAAAAGTGAAGTTTTCACTAAAAAGTGAAGTCAGATGCTGGGGAGCATCTGGCTGGCTGTAGAGAAAAAAATAAATAAATCCTGACTTTGGGGGCTCCCCAGTGAAACCAGCCAGTCAGGTTAACCTATGGTGGGAACTATGGCTAAACCAACACAGTACGTGGACCTTTCTTACAATTCCCCCTTTCTACTAGTTCAGATATAAAGCAATAGCAACATGTTTCCAGATTTTGAAGAGAACATATCCCATAAAAGACAAAGACCAAAATGAGAAAGGATGCATATTGGAAGAGGCATAAATCATTCAAGGAAGAGAAACATGAGCCTCATTAATGATCATTATTAGCCTTTTCAGAGAAGAAAAGGTATTGCATCTGTGTAAGGGGCAAGTAGGATTTAAGCATGATGATGTCTTCACACAACAGGATTGGCTTCCTATCTCTATAACTCTGAACACTAAAGATAACCATCAAATCAAACAGTGTTATTTCAAATAGCTTATGTTCACAGTTTTCAATCACAAGTCATGTCACTGATGCTATAACAGTAACACTTTGAGTATTTTAATTCATACCCATTGGGGAATTCAAATATATCTTGAATTTAAACTATAATAACTCAGAGTCCAATGTTACTTGTAAAAGGCTATGAACATTAATATTAAAATTATACCCCGCATAATTATAAAAAATATATTTCCTTCTATATCTAAAATGTTTGATTAAATAGTGTTCTCTAGCAAGCATTCCAATGTTGTTTCTGGAAAAATGTAGGATGATAATGGCCTGAGGATGGCACCCCCTAGGAAATAAAGACCTGCACTCTAGGGAGGGGAGTTATTTGATATAACAAGCTTATTCTATTCTCTTTTTCATTTTACTCCTTAAAATAAGACATTATCAGAGTATAAAAGTGCTCATTATGGCCATATTACTTCAGTGTTCTAATAAGATTACTGAGATCACACATTTACCCAGACTCTTTAAAGTACTACCAACCAGCACCGATGCCAACTCAAAAAAAAAAAGTAAATTAAAATCACAAGAACACATGCAGAAGGAGATTTTATGATGGATAACGTGAGCTCTCCCTCTCTTAAGTCCATGAAACCACTTGTGTGAGGCGATATGAAATATACAGTCCTACCTATGAAGTCCTCAAAATGTCTAGGTTGTATCTAGTCAAAGTTGTGAACTTCAGTTCACATGTACAGCATCAAAAGGACAGAGAAATAAAACACTTCCAGAAGAAACCGTAAGATATAAGAGTAGAGCACTTCAGAGGACAATAGCAGATCTGAAGATAATATCTTGAACATGTCAATGTCATGAACAAAAAACAAACAAGAACAAGAAAACAAAGTGGGAGAGGCAGAAGGAACCTTCTAGACTGGAAGGGATATGACACTAAAACGTGGTGCATGGACACTGACTGGATCCTTTTGTGAGAGATATTCCCGGACAATTAGGATGTTATGAACACAGGCTGAATATCGGCTGACATGAATAATCTTTGTTAATTTTGTGAAGTATGATAGGTGTGATAATGGATTTGTGATGCTATTACATCATGAGGTATTTAGAAGAGCAATATCATGATGTCTGTAATCTACATTAAAGTGTTTCAGGACACAATCAATAGGTATTAAGTCTAGCCTCTGCAGTGTTGAGGTATGGAAGTCATTATTCTATTCACTCCCATTTTCTGTGTATTTAAAAAATTGTTATAATGCAAAGTTAAAAACATTACATGGGCTCAGAAAACTTAGTGGAACCACCTTTCACTAAATCTAAAAACATTTCATTTTGCTTTGCTAAGAGAAATCACAGAATCTTAGAGTTTGCAAACTAGAAGGACAGTTAGAATATTTCACATGTATAGAAACTGATGAACACAGAATTGAATTGGTTTGCCTAAAGTAACAAAGCAAGTTATTTGTAGAAACAACAGTAATTTGAATGCATGTCCTTTTCTCCTGATGACCAATATTTTCTCGAGAATAGATTCACATATAATTAATCTCTGTCATCTTTTCACTGCGCAGCGTGCATCCTTGGATTCGCAATACATCAATAGTTTGCTTATAGAATAATTTTATCTGCTTTCCAAATCATTTTGCATAGAACATATCTAATTTCCATCAGTGTAGAGAAATGAATATGATCAAATAACTTTCAAAGCACACATTGCAGTTGGCCAAAATTATTTTGCAATTTCGAGCTGAAAATAGAGCAGTGAACGGCAGCTCCAAACACTAGTTAAAAAATGTGGCTACGTGATTCATGTTATTTTTTTGGGGGGGTTTACATGCTGTGACCTTTTCTGTCTACTCCTTAGCTTTAAAATACCAACACTGGAGTCTAACAATACTCAGTGGCCAACCCAAAGATATGGAATTTAAAAAGTATGACTCTTTCGAAGGAAGGTCAACATTCTCATCAATTAATCCTCATTTTTCATAATAAAAAATGTGGGCCAGCTGCTGAATCAGGTACTTGGGCAAACATTGCTGCCTATTTTGTAAAATCAGCTGTAGCACATTTGTGCATGGACAGAGTAGCTGATTTTGCAAGATATTGAAATACACAAGCTACATATGGTTTGGTGTGTTTTCCACTGTATTGTTATTTTCAATCTTGAAAACACGTTAGGCATTAGTACTTTCCTTCCTTGACTAATGTTTTCTTTATGCAAATTATTGTCCTAAACATACAGAGTTTGAATATGATAATAATTTTTTAAAAAGAACTATTATTCTCAAGATATGTTGTCTCTTCCTAAGTTTTCAGGGATAAGAAAAACTATTAGTTTCAGAGATGATAGTTTTTATTCTGTAAAACAAATATGAGTTGACTATAAACAAGATACTTTCTATCTATTGATTCTTGTTATATATGTCCCATTTTCAACAGGAAGACCTGTAAGATATCAATGATCTATTTACAAACTATGTATAGTGTCCTTATGGGATGCTAGAAAATTAGTTTTTAAAGTTTTCTAGAAAATCCCATGCCCTAAAGAAAAAAGAAAAAAATGCAATATTAGACTCTTTCATAGAAAATTAGATGGTAATTTCATTACATTTATCACTGTAATTTCTACTTCTTAAAAATATTCCTTCTCCTATAGAATGCAAGTAAGTCTTATTTTAAATATATAGATATTTTCAATTTAGCTACTCATCTATTCTTAATATTTAGATTTTTTTCAATAAATATATATTAAGAATAGATTACTTCTTTAGAAAAACAGAGGTGATAAAGCTGAAGGCAAGTTTTTGAACATTTAGATATCATACAGTAGATATATGCCATTATAAAAAATTAAATTAAAATATAATATTCAAAACAAAAATATTAAGGTCACCAGATGATGAAGAGGAAGAATGAATAGATGAGTTTAATGTGCAGAATTTAGAACAAAAGTTCAAAATGATGATAACTACAGGACATGAAAACACCCAAACATTGCGAAAATTTTGGTTTATGTGTATATCAAGTATTCAGATGTACACATTAAATACACTGGACTTCATAAATAATAAACCCTAGGACAACGACTTTTCATTATTCTCATTGAATTTCCCAAACATGTTTGCTTAATTTCTTTCAGGTGACACATTTCTTAAGGATTCCTGATGATATTTGGCAACTTAGCCTTATAAAGGTAAAAAGGGGAAAGGAAGAAAGTATATTTTTAGGATAATGAGAAGTTCTCAGCAGACACTAGACTCTAGCCGATGGCGCTGCTTCTCCAAAGTACGGTCCGGATAGTGAGGCAGCTGAGCTGACTGAGGGGCAAAGGGTCAGCAAAGATGACGCAAAGTTACTGAGGGCTACAGCTGTGACGTGAAAGGACCGGTTTGCCCCCCAGATCATGCAACTTCCTGAAGGCAGTCACAGTGGTTGGTGGTCTTGGTATCTTTGAGTCAAGCTATTCTTTGTTAGCAAATTATTTTAAGGACACACATCAGTAGAGATCTTTGACCACTATTATAAATAACCCTTTGTACATTTTGGTTGGTAGTTCATTTTACAGTGTTTGTTGGTTAGAAGTGTTACTGAAATCTCCCAAAGCACTATGTCAAGATAGAGCCAATAATACACGATGGGGAACTTACAATGAAAAATAAAGCATTAAAGTAAAATGATATGAAGCCTATGGAAATGAACTTGTACATGGATAGAATTCATGACACCATTAATGCGTGTTAGTGGTGTGGATGCATTTCTGCTCTGGCCTTTGCCTCTGTGTTGTACATCGAGCTTCCTCTGTGAGGCATTTTCAGGTTTCCACACACCTCTCAATGAGGTCACAGAAATAAACACACTAAGGTGGACATGTTTTCTTCTAATAAAGCCCTTTACCTTCTCTTCCCACTAAAGCTTTTAGGAACATAGACTATCCAGACATGCAACGGCTACTGCGTTCAGCACAAGGGCATGTGCTCCATGAAAAAGAATGCGTCAATAAAAGCCCTTCTCTTGAAAGAGGACAAATGCCTCACCTCTTCCAGGAAGTCCTCCCAGGCATGCCAGCGCAGCTTAATCTCATCTTTTCTTGAGTGTCCCTTTTCTTCTCTTATGCAAATATTTAGATTTTTTTCTTTTGTGTGTTTGTGTGTGTGTCATTGCCCAAAGGGCACTTCGAGTCATTAAAATCCAACTTCCTCATTTTGCTGAGGCCAGGAGAATTTATGTTACTTACATAATTAGAAAAAGGGCTCAAAGTAGCAACATTCTGTCTCCTCTTAAATATTTACATTACCTCACAAGCCATTGAAAGTTTAGCATGTTGCTATTAAATTCCTTACATATATAATTTTCCTGTTCTAATCAGACTACTCTGTTTTATAATTCTTTGGAACCATGGGCAGTGCCTACCATAGTACAGTGCATATAATAGGTTTAATTGGAGTAAGTGGAATGAATTAAAACATCTTCTGGCAAGGTAAATATATTGTATTATACTGATGTCAGGGGAAATATCATTACTCGTGAGTCATACCCTGAAGCTTCTAAAATGTGTTTTCTCCATTATTCTAGAGTAGAGGCAAAAGTTCTTTAATTTTTATACAGTTATCAATATAACTAAACATTGAACATTAGTAGCTATAAAAATATAAGTATTGTAAGATATCAGGAGGCAGAATTTAGATGCTGCCTTAGAAATGATATCTACACTGAAAAATACAAAGTATTAAGAAGAGTCCTTTATGCAAGATAATGTAGTTAACTTTCAAAAGTGGGTTCCTAGGAGTCCATTGTTTCCTGGAACAATGGTCTCTTTTATCCAGCTAATGAGACTGAGGCTTTTTCTTTCTGCTTCAGACTCCTATGGTTAGTTGCTTATTACGCATTTCCATTTGTTCCTTTTATACTTCTACATTTCAAAATCAGTTGAAAACCTCCATTGTCTTTGTGTTCCTGAGCTTAAAAAAAAAAAAATTGGTAGGGGGGATCATCAAGTGTGAATACCAGTCTCAAGGCTTTGTTTCTTTCCTGTTATTATATCTTGTTTAAAATTACTACAGAACTGCCCTGGTCAGTGTGGTTCATTTGGTTGGAGTGTCATCCCGTACGACAAAATGTTGGGGGTTCGATTCCTGGTCAGGGGATATCACTAAGGTTGCAGGTTCAGTTTCCTGTTGGGGCACATATGGGAGGTGACCAATCAATATTTCTTTCTCTCTCTCCTGTCCCCTCTCTCCAAAACCAATACATACATTTTTATATAAATTACCACCGCAATTTTTTTTAGGCAGCTCTTTCTTCTGTTAATCCATGTAGAAATTATTGTGGCACTACTTTACGATTAATTTTGAACCCTGTAGGCTCTGTCATAATGTGTCGCCCCCATAATAACGTGTATTTTTACCACTAATGTAAACATGATCATTAACTTACCATATAAAATAATCCCCCCCATTTTTTTTTTTTTAATTCTGAAAACAATCCAACCCATGACTGTCCTGCTGTTCACCAGAATGTTGAGAAACTGCCAGGGCTTCCTTTTGTCTTTTGATTCCGTGTAATGAAAAAAGACAAGAGATTAGAAGGCTCAGAGGATGGTTCCCCCCGCCCGCCTTGCATTTCGGAGAAGAAACTGCATTTCTAGCATCCAAGGCTGACAAGTTAGAAAGCTGACAATATGGACTCCGGTGCATTCTAAAAAAGTGACCAGTGTAAAGCCAGAGGGAGCACCCCTGCCCCCCGTGACTGATCTTGCTCAACCTGTGGCAAAGTCTCAGGCTGCTGTGAACACAGTGCTGCAAAGGCAGACGTGGAATTTACCTATGTGAGCACTCCCACAATTACTTTATAGCAATGTTCTCTGTGGCCTTCTAACTAGAAGAGGAACGAGATGGATTATCTTGATTGCTTTTGTTTAGGAGGCAAGTCCTATCACCTGGAGAGTAGGCTGCAAAATTATTTTTGTTCTTTTGGGTTTTTTTTAGTTGGCAAAGAAATTCACATTCCAGAATCCTGTTCCAGTAACTAGAAACGTGGCCTCGTGTGATTCTTTGAAATACGATGGCAAAAAGTATTTTTTAAGATACAGGTAGGGGGGCTTGCTATCTGTGTTCCTTTGTCCTTCAACAAATCTCGAAGAGACTGATTACAAAGAGAAGAGATGTTTCCTAGAGCTTTGTGCCGGTTTCAGCATATGGTCAGAGTCCGCGTGTGTGAGCGCGCGCTTCCGCGTCATCTTCGCAGATAAATGTGCAGGGCTGGCGGAGACAGGTGCAAGCTGTGGGCTAGCATCTGGCCGCTGCTCTGGCTTCAATCACATAGGTAGCTTTACTTTAGCAAAGCAAATTAGGAAAAGGATCCCAGGTCTCATGCTCAAAGAAACCAGCAGAAATTATGCAAAAAACAAAAAACAAAAAAAACACACTGAAGTATTGCAGTGAGTCCAGGGAGCCCCACCTTCCTCTCTCCGTCTTCAGCAGTTCTCGATGTGTGCCCATCCAAATGAAGGCCCATGCCTTTCCATCCTCTGTGATTGATTTTGTTTTCCTGATTCCTCGGGCAGCTTCTGTCTATGTCTAAAAAGGCAATAGAGTATGTGTCCTCCGGGTACTCTTTGCACTGGTGGGCCTTCCTTTCAGTTTCTGTTCAAATGTTAGTGCTAATGACCTTATAAATCTTCTGACTTTTCAAGGGAGGGTGAAGCCCTCAAAGCGTGTCGACACACTGTCACGTGCGATCTGAGAGGCCGGCGTCGTCTGCACGGCCAGCATCTTTGGGTTTGCTGGAACAAGAATTATGACTACTGTACAAGAAGATAGATTAGGGGAAGTCGTTTTGGTGTAGCCAACAGCGATACTAAATTATTTTGCCTTGTAAATGAAGATGTTTAGAAACATCGATGGAGGGGAGACATGTTAGGGTTAGGTTTTCACAAGGGCCACAGGGCTAAGCACCTCGTGGGAACCCATCGGAGTCTGCTCAGCCCTCTGGGACAGGAACCCAGACTGAACAGGGACTGGCACAGCCATGATGTGGCAGTGAAAGATGAAGAAGTGAGATCGAAGGGCATTTACGGTTCCCTGCCCACATTTTTTTAGGATGAACCCTGGGGCAGCTTTATTTGGTTCGAAGGAACGAAGGACCAAGTAGAAGATGAAAGAAATGCAGGGTCCGAATAAAGCTGTAAATGTAATTTCCTATGGCAAAGAGAAACGGCATAGTTTTCCTCACTGATGACAAGTATGGGCGGACGCCGCTTCCGCGCGAGGTTCAGACAAGCCTCTCGGAGAGAGATCAAGGCCAGAGCGAGGCGGAGCGGTACCCAACACCAGCCCCGGCGCGGCTCGCGCCTGCCCTGCAGTGGCGCTTCGCCTGGACCGAAGCGCTCTGAGCAGCACAGGATCACTGCTGGTCGAGGACATGAGTGGTAAGGACCTGTCAGCTCTGACAGAACCCACGCTTATGAGTTCAGAAGTCAGTGGAATGACTTCGATTGCCCCTGCCTACGAGAGGAAAGTCACTGAGAAGAAGGAACGCAAGGTGTCATTTCTCACTAGCAGACTCCGGGACCTATTCATTTATATTTACTCAAGTAAATGGGGCACTTGGCAATCACAGGAATGCAATAAATGCCCTTCTGTGGGTCAACGCGTAATTTTTGACTTTAGGATGCATCTGTGTCTTTTGGAAGTCACGTGTAATACCAAGCTTTGCCTAAGTACTCCACTAAAATCGCACGAAACACCTCATTTCCTCTTTTACCTGGTTTCCTACGCAGGAGAGGCTTTGTCTTTGCTGTGTTTTACGTAGCTGTCAGCGCCTGCCGGACTGGGGTGAGGGATGCGTCATGTAGATAGGCTTTAATGATACTAGTTGTTGTAATTAGATTTTCATCACGATGGAAGAAAAATAATCTTATAATGCCAAATTTTCATTGTGTTTGGAAGTTATCCATATCGCCTTATCTGTGTTTCCCAACGCTAGATGTGAACCCTGAAATTAAGATCTAATAAGCTAGTATTAATGAAAGATAATTTATGGGTAAGATGTTTGATATTTGGAATCATAGGCATAAGACTGAGTTTTGTCACCCTCTTGCTGTGACCTTGACCAGGTCACTCAATTTGTGGCAACACTTTAGTGAGATGCAGGTAAAACTGTTAGGTAAGTTATAAGGTTAAAAAAAAAACACACGCAATTATAAATTTGGAATATAATTAGCAATCAATTGCTCATTTCTCTACACTTAGCCAAGAACAAAATGATCATTTTAATCTGGTTACAAAATACAAGTCACCTCTAATTTGGATATAAACTTCACTTCTTTTGGTATAGTGAAGCCCTCAGTACAAATAGATTAGTATGTCATTAAACCGTCATATTATAAATACAATTATGGTATGTACGTGAATAATTTCAAAAGGATAGAGTCTAAGATGATCCTCTCACTATATATGATGCATGATATTTTTGAAACTTGAAAAGGAAAAAAAAATATTGCCCAAGGAAGTGAAGTGGAATCAGTTATCACATAGGCCTGCTATTTCATGATCATCAGGTGGAAACTTTCCAGGTTTAATGCTTTATAATTCTCCCAGCTGAAGCTTTGGAACTTCAAAGCATTGTAGAACATTTCAAATTTCTCTTCTGCCCATGAGAAAGCCCTTTGCATTGAAAGTTGCTTTCAAATGGAATCCTACATTTGGTATTACACAACAGTGACATATTTTTATGGAGATTAAAATTACATGCCAAGAATGTAAAGTTGCCCAAGCAAAACCATTTCTACTATTCAAATTGCTCCCACTACACACTATGAAGAGCTGTGACCTTCTCTTGTCCATAAATAATGCTTACTATAATAAATTTTAAAGCCATTTATAAGTTCCATATTTGCCTAAGAAATAGTCAATTTCCAACCACCTGCAATTCACAAAGAAGATTTACTTAAGCATAATTATGTTTCCTTTAACTACTAAACAATAAATCTACCACCAATTGCAAAGGCAGGCGATCAGTGGGTATTATGAAGAAAATGACAGGAAAATCAATACGTAATTCCTGGGAAAAGGGCATGCTATCCTTTTAATTTGAAACCTACCAGTAGTAAGTCATGAATATAAAACTTGCCTCTGTGAAATAATTTGTTTGCTGTAAAACTGGAAATCATCCTTGGCTATCTAATACTTCAAGAAACAGTGTAGCAGCCCCTCGCAGAATCTGTGTGAAGCTGGCCCCCTTTGGAAACTAAAAGAGCTCTTTGAACCATGGAACAGATGTAATGAAAATTGGTTTCATTAAATGCAGCTGGCAAATTACAAACTGAGAAATTAATGCACCATGCCATGACTCCAGGGGCTAAAATGAATCAAGGTGTGGTTGCCAGATGCTCCTGTTTCCCCCCTACCACCCCCAATAAAAACATTTCTGTTCATGGATTTGTTTAATATAATACAAATTATTGATGGAGGCAATGCAAATGATGAGATCATGATGAAGATTAATCAACTAAAACAAGAACTGCATTGCATGCACATGATAACATTTTTTAAAGGACGAAAACCTGAATCCTATCATGCTCACATATTCCCCTGGGCTTGGGAAATGCCCTGGGCCTCCAGAAATCCTTACTCTCCTGTGAAATACTATCTCTGAATTCCAGGGGGAAGGGAAGGCAGATTCCATCCTGACAATGGACAGTGTGCTCCTGTGTTGATTTCGGCTCGGTTTATTTCAACTTGGTGCCGCTGAGGGCCCCACTACGAGAACCTGCAGAAGTTTAGCGTCTGTTTCTGACGTGCTCTTCAGCACCTCTGAGGAGTCCTCTTGAGTTATTAGCTAAACACTGTTTCAAAGGACTACCCTTGTAAGCCCCAGACCCCCAAGACTAAAGAGGAAGGGACTGAAAGCACATTCCCAGGTAATTGACAGGGTCTCGGTTTTATTAGATGTCCACTGAGTTGTGGGTATATAAGCAAAACATTTGGGAGCTAAGATCGTTCAGCTTTAGTGCATCTGAAAATATCTAAGTTGCGCTTAGGCATTTAATGTACAGGGTGGGGCAAAAGTAGATTTTCAGTTGCTTGTATGGAAAATAATACAGTAATTAAGAAACAATAACACAATAATAAACTGTTTTGCATATTCAAAACTATAAACCTCATTTTGCCTCCCCCTGTACGTAATAAGCCAATTGGCTGTTTTCACAGGCAACTGAATTTGGTCATTTAAAACATGTACTTTAATAGAACCTAATTTAATCCAGCAGTGTAGGACACAGGAAGTACTTTGAAAGGGTTTAAATGAGGACTGACTCACTGGCAAAGTTTTAGTTTTAAGTGGTGTGGAAGGGGTTATGTATATCATTGAACTTTATTTTCTGTTATAGCTAAAATGCTGCATGATTGTATTGAATATTTGAAAATATTTTTGTGAGTTCCTGTGAAAAGTTTTATGAAGGGAGGACTTGGAAGGAGGTAATTATCAATTTTAAGTTTGTTCTCTCACTGCAGTAATTTTGCTTTTTCTGGAATAGAAACAAAAAGCAAAGATTGGCTGGAATATACCAGTGACTGTTTGAGTGTTCTGTTCCTCTCTGCCTAAAATAAGTGGCAACATATGTCATTAGCATGGATGCTTTATTTACATATATTAAGGAATCCATATTCTCTATATCTTCAGCATTAAAAGCTATTTCATAAATATTTAATCTATAAGAGTGGACAGGGCTGAAGCATGATTAAGTATTCTGATTTAGGAATTGCAACAATAAATAATGACCTAATTGCAATAACAATGTACTCATGTTTTCTTAAAGCTATAATGTATACAAATAATCTGTTATTGCAGAAACAAACCTCTCTCCTATTCGTTTAAAGCAGTTTCTTTGGCAAAAAATAGATGACTATTTTCAATTCATATATACGAAGAAAAATATTACAGTAAAATGAATAAGCATATCCATTTTAGGCATATGTTGCGTGCATTCCACAATCTATAGTAACCAATTACAGTACGTAGGTTGGGGTGGCCTATTTACCTTTCTGTCCAATAAAGCACTTTTCTAATTAGAGCACTGCATCATGCAGAATTACACTACTTCTAGATAAAGAACTTTTGTAGAGTACACAGATATTACAATGTGCATGTGTATACTTTATTGCTATTATAAGCATGCAGCAATGACAATTTTCCATTGTTTTATAATAGCATTATTTCCACATGCAGAGACACATATACTAAAGACATACAATCACCTACACACTCCACACACTTTACAACATGTACATTCTACCATTAGCAAGGTCTCCTTGGAATCACATCAAAATTGTTTGCGATGTACAGCTATGTTCTATCTCTATAATTCTCCTAAAGGTCAAACACGCTTCTACAGGAATAAAAATGAGTTGATTGTGTATAAAAAGCAGTGCAAGAATCAGTAGAAGCCTATGCACACCTAAGCACTCTTTCATCCTTATAGGTATTCATTGGAGATTTGGTTTAGAAGAGATTTTGATGTGTGTGGTAATTAATTGAAATAAATGAAAAAATCTGCCTTATATCCAGACTAAATTTGCTTCAACAGCTGCTGATCCTCAAGCTCTGAATGTCAGCCAATTAGTGGAGAAATTTTACATGGCTGTTGCCCTAACCAGTCTTCCTGTCTGACAGCTCCATTTTTAGCCTCAAATAGGGAGGGTTGATTTTCTTTAATTTTATTTTTTTTTTAGCATTTTATCCAAAGTAAAACCAGCAGATAAAAGATGTTGAGGCTTTTCAGAAGATAGTTGCCCAAAACAATACAACACATCTCATGCCCGACAATAACAATATGAGATGTTTAAGGTTTATTTTATCTTTGAATAAATGTCAGCTAACAGACTACTCTTCTCCCTGGACATAGTATATAAGGGATTTTGTTTCTCCACCTTAATATAATGAATTAAAGATGAAGAACTGTAAAATTTAAGATTTGCATATTCTGAGACGCTTAGTGGCTTCATTTAACCCAGTCCAAAATTTCTCCACAAGTCAAGGTAGAAATTTCCCTTCGGAATCTGCATAATTGTAAGCAGAAGTAAAATACAATGATTTATAGATAACATTGGTTTACCCTTTCCAGAGTTTCATTTCTTAAAATCTGAAAAATTGAATCTGATGAAAATCTGATGAAAAAATTGAAGAATCGCCTCCTTTGTCCAACTGGCTTCACTAAATCTTTATTTTAAACGAATGCCTGTACATGAGCAAATGATCCAGGCAGGACATCACAGACAATCACCGTACAACGCATTATGTTGCTGGCGAAAGGCAGTTAGAAACCTGCTGACCTGCTCCACTTCTACTGCACAGGAATAAGTCAACTCTGAAAATTAAAATAATAATCAACAAAAAGCGAACCTTTTCAAGAGGCCGTACACAAATATTGAACGTACTTATACTGAAGCCAGCCCGGTAGTGAGTGGGTCAGCTTACGTGCAAAATGAGAGGGGAGATTTGGACACATTGGGGAAGCAAACATGACTCAGGGCACAATGAAGTTAATTGGAAATAAAATACATAACATTTATTGGACTTTAAAACAGTGAATTCCAAAATCATTAAGTTAATAAAAGAGTCTCACTCTTTTCTGAACTAAATTAAATGACTCTAAAATTAATTTCATTGGTTTTTTAATTCACTGTTAACTCAGTAAAATGAGCTTTTAAAATGAACTCCTTTGCTTTTGAACTCAACTACAGTAAAAGTCTATAAACAAACTTAAAAAAAAACAACAATCAGGAGTTAAACTTTTTCCAGATTTAGGAGCAGGCATCTGACACATAGATAACAAAAGCATGTATACAATCTAGCAGTTAGCTCAGTATATTTAGCCTACCCCTTGAAAGAGCCCCTTTACCTACCTTACATCTGCTCTAAGGAAATGAGAAATGGTTCTCTCTTCTCAGAGAGATAAAGTGTAACAAAAGTGAAATAGTTTATCTAAAATAATTACCTAAGAAATAAAAAAACATAGAAAACTAAATTGGACTTTCTCACTCTGGTAAATGGAATTCCAAGATGACTTAAGATTATAAGGTAACAAAATAATATGGATATTATATTCCTAAACTTTGACTATTTAAAGGGTCTGAATCGTAAAGATTTTCCTATACCTCCAAGGTGGCAAGTTTTGTAAATAGTTTATAATCTTCAATTCATCCTGATGTGTATATTCAAATAAAGGCAGAAGGAAAGGCATTTTACATGTTTTTCACTGGCATATTTAGATAACAAAACTATGGAGAAGGATTTATTACCTCTAACAATTTATACTTTAATACTAGAGCTCTCTGAATGTATATTTGTGACTTATTATTATAATAAAATACCTCTCAGATTTGATTTTGCTTTCCCTTCTTCTTACTATGAATTTGCCCTAGACTATTATTAGCTCATGCTTAGATAATTATACTAGCATCCTGTTTTATTTTCCTGTCCCATCTCCCTTTCTCTTTGGAACTTTAGCAGATGTTGGTCCGTTTACCTGAACACCCTGTACCCGCCCATCCTGTATCCGCCCCGGCACCAACACACACCATCCTGCCTCTGTCCCCTACCTTTCTTGATTAATTTCAGCTTTCCAGCGTGAAAACCAAGGTCACTATTTCCTGGAAGTCTTCACTGACCCTGCTTCCTAGAATGGGATAGGTGCCACCCCAAAACAGGGTGTTTATTACATCTGACTCTTGCTACTGCTGTGCCCTGGGCTCTCAGGATGGTGGAACAGGTGAGTCTACTTGTTCACGACTGAATTTTCAGTGCTCGAATATGATACGTACTCAATAAACATCGGTAGAAAGAATAAATCTTTACCACTGTCTGACTCCTATTTCTTAAACATTGCTTTCACTTTGTTACGCTTTAAGAAACTTCTCTCTTTGGTTGTATCATCAAATCTAAAGCCCTTTGTTTCATTTCATTTCCAGCCTGGTTTATTTCCTCCAGTTTCACATGTGTTTCCAGACATTTCTTGTGGCTCTTCCTCTGCCTAGGAGGCTTGCCTCCCTCCTCAGCTCAAGGTTCCCGGGTTCCTGACATCTCCTCTAATTTTATGTCAATTCACATTGACATTTTCATTGTTCTACATAGATTTGCCATCCAATTTAGCTCTGGGCTCTTGTATTAACTTTGTTCCCTAACTGCGCCTTCGCAAGAGTATAGGATCATAACAGGTTGAACTAAACGTCACCAGATTCACATTCCTACACTATCAAGAAACAATCAATTTACTGAGGCCACAGGAAGTGATTAAATCACATGTTAATTCAGATCCCTAGTTAATAATAGGGTGACGATACCACGGGCACGTAAAACATGTCTGTTTTACAATATACCTGTCATGCCATCGATCGACCAATATAGACCTGTACCAATTATCCATTTCATTTAAACATCTTTAATTTAAAACCCTATGTATTGCTTTTCTAGATATTCCTTGCCTACTTTGTAGTCTTAAGTAAGCTACTATTTCTGATACTTAACATTACAGGAATTAGAATTCAGAGTGTTTTTGCATATCTTGACTACATCTTCATCTATTTCCTGCTACCTTAGTATGAAATGGGCCTTTAAAAATGGCATAACCCGATGAATGCCTCTTTAGCACTCCCTTAGAGGCTACTGATGGAAGGCATCTGGAATGAACGGACATGGAGGGCCCCCCAGCGGGGGCTGAGGGCTCTGAGGAAGATTTCGGCTGAAGCCATGGAGAGCTGTGGAGTCGTCTGTACTGAGCAAGACAGCGGTGTCGGTCCCCGGCACGCTGCCTCGGGCACTAGCTGAAACCCCTCACTGATGGAAAGTGACACTACCAAGGTGTGGCCGCTATGCAGGAGTCCCATCATGTGGTATCACCCCAGCATTAAACATGATTCTAAAAGTTGGAGTCACTTTTCCAGCAGCTCAAGGGCATAAAAGAGTTTTTGACCTGGGTGGTGTAGCTCAGTGGACTGAATGTCAGCCTGTAAACCAAAGGGTCACTGGTTCGATTCCCCCCTCAGGGCACATGCCTGGGTTGCAGGCCAGGTCTCCAGTAGGGATCGCATCAAAGGAAACCACACATTGATGTTTCTCTCCCTCTCTTTCTCCCTCCCTTCCCCTCTATCTAAAAATAAAATAAATAAAATTAAAAAAAATATTTTTGGCTTCAGAGGTGTGCCCATAAATGTCCTTTTGTGTCAAATTTCAATAAAACTAAATAAAGAGTAAATTAAGCCCTTCAGCCTTTATCCAAACTGACCAGGTAGTTTCTGCTAGTGCTCCAAATCCTGACTCTGTATTTTTTTAATCATTGTTCTACCATCTCTTTGGGTCTGTTTTTAATAATATGCACCTGCAAGATATTAGATCAAGTAATTAATATTGCCTTCAAGGTCAGCCACATCAGTGGTCATCGGAGAGCTAATTAAAAAGTCAATCTAACATTCCTAAATTCAACATAAAGGTACAATTAGAAATATAGGACTTAACTGTGAGAAAAAGAAATGCATGTCTTATTTTGTTATGAAATATTTTAAATCTTTAATGCTTCAAAATTAATCACATTAATTATAGTAATAGGCTCTTCATTTATATAGTGTGGGGATGGGTTGCATTGTTCTTGTCAGCATGAAAAGAGTATTTAGAATAATAATTCAGGTTTCTTAGCCTTCAGACTTTAACATTAAAACACTACATTCACTATATTAAATCACCTGGCTTGGGCAAAATAAGATGGGCATGTAAAACAATAGAAAAACATTTAGTGCAGGTGTAATTAATTTTATATTTTCTTGCTTGGGGTTTTCCAAATCAATGCAGTAATTTCTATGCAAAGGTTCATATCATCTCACAGTTGTACTTTAGCATGTTTATGTTTATAGAGAGTCAATGTACATGTTGAATTCCTGATAAGATATTTCTCTCAACTGGCTTGTTGTTTTTGAAAACTAATTTTTATCTAACAGTATCTACTGTTTCAGATTCTTGCAGAGGATAACACTTGCTCACAGATACTTCTAATTTTTTTCATCTTTGCTTATTTATTTTGTTTTAGTAGAGAAACAAGGGGCCCAAAAGGAATGTGATTGTCACAACAGGAAGATAAGCGTTGCAGTCGACGTCATTCATGGCTTGGCAGGTTTGATGCCGATATTTTCGCCAGAGGAATCCAGCAATGGGCTCTCGAAATAGCGAGCTGTGTGCTCTATTACGTTCCACATTGGCTTGGAAGAAATATAAGTAACAACTAGATGTGTCACTGGGGATTTGAACCCCATCCACAGAAGGACTCAAGGCAAGAGAGATGGACCACACAGAGTGGGTTAGGGAGGAATGTTTGAAGAGGGGATGCCACTGGAAAGTTTTCCGATATCACTACACTATGTATACAATGTCTGACTATTGGCTAATAATTTCATATACAATTATTTGGAAATCACTGACTTGAAATAAACATTCTTTTAATATGGAAGATTTTATTACAATGCCCATGGCATAGTCCTCAATAGGACAATTGAGCCGCCCCCAATGCATTCACAGTCATGCTGTATATTCAATGAAAGTGAAGGGTTCATGTGTCTGTATTGTCCGTAAACCACGCTGCTGAAAACCCAAGTCTCCGACGATGAGTCTTCACGTTTCGGTGTCAGAAATGAAGAGCGGAATCTGGGAAACCGCTATTCGCATCTGGGCCTTTACCGCCACTTGACTGATATTTTGAGAAGCTGATGTTACCTCTCAGCGATTTAAAAATTTTTGACCTCGATTACACGAATGCGTACTTATTCCATAATACAACATAATAAAATATAGATTTGTTGTTACAGATGAAACAGTTTGTTAATAATCATTTGCATATGAAATGCATTTACTATGTAATACTTATTTTAAAAGTACGATTTGTATTTATCTAAGGACATTAGTCTATATGAGACGACTGATGTACACGCTTGAAGCTTGTTCAGTGTCCTAAAAATCTCAAGAAAATGTGTGGATCGGAAACAAACTAGGCCAGATTGCAAACCCTAGGGCAGTGACCTAGTCCATTTTCCTCAGTCTTACAACCTCTAGCCCTAGAATAGCTCCTGCAAACAGCTCCTTCGGTTTGGATAAAAGGGACGGCAGGGGGACAAGCACTGGGGACGAGGGGACAAGCACTGGGGACGAGAAGACAGAACGATTTTGAAGTTCACTGAAAATGGTATTTAATTAATATCCATTAAATGGATGATACATAAGCCAATTTAAACTATTAAAATAAATAAATAAATAAATAAATAAATAATGTGTGAGAAAATTTAATTGAAGGGTTGTGCTCAAGAACAATTTTGGAACCCTTATTATTTGACAGACAGACGTACAGTCATGAGCAGGACGGCAAAATTTATGGTGGGTGCAGACACATTTTGTGTAAATATTTAAGGCATTGGCACAAAGGCTGGGAGAAAAACAAAGGAGGGTAAAAAGGATAACGGGCCGCAAAAAGGAGTTCAGTTTCGTCTTGGTTGTTTAAGAGAAAACCTCACTACTCGGCAGGTACATAAACTGAGACACAAGCAGAGGCAAATTAAGGTTGGATGAGGCCCCGGGCGCAGAAGAAAATATTGGGCCCCTTAAAAAAAAAGAGAAAGAGACAGGGAAAATAAAAATACATGCCTTCAGAAGTCGGGGCCCAGGTCGCGTGCCCGGTGCATCCGCTGTTAAATCCGCCCCTGGACACAAGCCGTGAGAACGAATGAGGCAGGGGCGTTCTGGGTGAAAGGAATGGCAATGCAAAGGCCCTGATGGGTGAGTAGTCTAGACAGTTCAAGAAAGAGCGAAGAGGTCAGTGTGGCCAGGGCAGAGTGGGCAAAAGAAAGAAGGTCAAAGACACAACAGAGCTCACATCCCTGAGGACCTCAGAGGATGGGGTGCCGGCTTGGCTTTTACACTGAATGAGATGGGGGTCTGAGTAGCTGGTCAGCAGAAAAGGGTCATAATGTGTGTTGTTTTCGCAGGGCCTCTGGTTCCTGTTCAGGGTAGATCCCAGAGGTCAAGGAGGGGCTGAGTAGCGACGAGTGAGATGGGAGACAATTGTGACTCGAGACGCAGTTGAATTCTGGTTTTATGTGGAAGGCAGAGTTGAGAGAAGAGGCAAATTTGTGAGGTAGAAAATCAGTACATATATTCAATTAATGTCCTGAGAATAGAGTCTAAAATGAGCTTCCATGATGGCAGGCGAAGAAGTCAAGATTGATACGAATGGTGGGGAGGCTTTTGAATTTCCTCTCCGTGTGATGAAGTTCAGCCTGTGACCTTCATGTAGGTCATTCGGGAGCACCCCATTGAGTCAAGGTGGGACTTACGGAGGCACCTGCCACAGTGTGGCACTTGATTAAAATGAAATCATAAGTAATGGTGATAAAAATTTAACTTCAGCAATAAGTATCTGTGAGGTTAAATTTTTATTAATGTTATTAATAATGTGCCCAAATCTCCAGTGGAGAAAAGAGAGTAAAATATGCTCTCTCTGGGCCATACGAGGATCCCAATTTGAAGTAACGCACCTGTTCCCATGCGTTCCATGGCCATTCACCATTCACTGTGGTGCTAAAATGAGCTTCAGCACCGAGACCCTTGTCCATGCATTCTCAACAGGATCACATTGCCCCCCCCACCCCCCACCCCACCCCTGGCGTGGCAAAAACCGCATAAGGAGGAAGGGTCACAAAACACTTGTGTGACAATAGTTGTTCCTCCAAAGGGTGCAACACACAAATAGATACATAATATAATGGTATTAAAATCGAGAATGTGGGTGGTGGTTAGGAAAAGAAAAAGTCACAAAGACACTTTGGGGGGATGGTGATAAAAAACCGGTTTCAAAAACATCATCAATATCATGTTTAGGTGCAAGGTTTCTGTAGATGAATACGTTTCTTAAGCTATACATACAAAGTGTGAGTTTTCATCAAAACTGAACTAAACAAAAGAAAAAAGCTGACACGGTGACAGGAAACAACTTGAACCTACTGCCACTGTCACCCTGGTGGCCCCAAGGGCCAGGCTTGTTTACTTGCTTTGTCTAATAGACAGAATCACTAACTATCCTCATGTGCACAAAGGAGAGGAAAATCAGTCACTCAGAACCTTCTGGTCTGTGGGGACCCTGGGTCAGATCTAAGAGTGACAACCGCAGATATTTATCATCCTGGTCAGTATGCCGTATGTATTCAGTAGTAAAATTATACGAGATTCTCATTGTTCACAATGAGAGCCAAACAAAGAGCTAGAGATAAACGAGCAGAGAGGAAATTCACACATTCTTCTGACCAGGTAACATCCAATGAACAACCAGTGGGTAAAGAAGGCGGAAGTGAAACGCAACTGTGATTCTCCACGTCAGCCAGGTGCAGATGCGATGGCCGGCGACCTCACACAACAGGCAGCTGACATTCGGCATCTCCCTGCAGTCACTTTTTCTCTGTTGCATTCCCTGGGCGCCCGTCTTGTGTACATACTGGACACAATTCATTATTTCTGACTGTCACAAACTGAATGCTCCTCTTCAGCCTCTCTCGATAGCTCCTCTTCTACCTACTTAGCAAACGAAAGCAAACCCTGTGGTTTTCTCTCTGACTTTCTCGTTCCTCAGTGGTTATTTCTACACGCCTGTTGGCCCAACAAAAACGCTCCCATGACTTTACCGTGTATGCTGAACTGTTTCCAAAATCAGTATCTCCAGGCCTGACCTCTTTTTTGAGCATCAAAGTAAAAATCTGCATACACTCCCAGGCATTAAACACTAGCGTCTCAGTATCAATAGGTCCACAACAAAATATATTACTTCCTTACTTTTTCTCCCCACATTTCTCCCTTTCTGTATCCTTCACTTCAGTTAGTAACCCAACTAAACTTCTAGTCCATAGCCTAGAAGTCTAAGGAGCATTTCATATTTCATTTCCCATTGTACCTGGCTCAATTGTAGCCCCCCTATAAAGTTATGTCTAAGTTCTAATTCTCAAAACTCAGGAATGTGCTTTCATTTGGAAAAAGTGTTGTTGCAGATGTAGTTAACTTAAGAGACCCTCCAGCATTACCTGAGTACGGTGTGTGCTAAACCCAAGGACAAGCATCCTCATAAAAGACAGACAGAGAAGGGGAGGACCCACGGGAAGGAGGGTGGGGCCCGGTGGAAGCAGAAGCAAAAAGGGAATCGACAGATCCACCGCCAAGAAGCAGCTGGAGCCTCTAGCGGCTGGAAGCAGCAGGGAAACGTGTTCTCGTAGATCCTCGGGAGCGAGTTCGACCTTGTCGACACCTTCCTTTCTGACTTCTGGCCTCCAGGACTGTGACACAATGAATATATCTTGTTTTAGGCCACCACATTGGTGGTAATTTGTTATGGCAGCGCCAGGAAATTAGTACATCTCCCCACTCTCTGTGGGCAATCGGCAAAAATAATCTGGTTTGCAATGAGATCTATGCATTCATTGCCTTGTTTAGAGTGTTATTCTCACAGCAGCTCTTGTCCACAGCAGCTCACCACATACTGAAACAGCATAACATACTTCACAGAAGAAAATACCGAAGAAGAGCAGTTCACTAGCTAATTTATCAAATTACTTTGTGCAAACACCAACGATCTAGCAAAGATTATTGTTCCTGATTGCATAAATATATGTCCACTTGTTGTCATGTTTAGTAAGAAAAATATTGGGAGACTTCTCAGCTATTATTACATTAAGTAGCACTGTAGGAATAAGCTTCCACATGCAAAGCCTCATTGATGGCTTCCAGGACATTCTGTCAAAATAGCTAAGTGCTTAAGCCTTGGCCTCTGCAGTCAAAGTGACCAGGATTGTACTCAAGGGTGACGTTTAGCATGTGACCTTAAGCAAGCGCTTTACCTCATTAAACCTCACTTTCCTCATTTGCAAAATGGGGATGCTAGTATTATTTCTTTCATGGGGCTGTTGAGAGGATTGATTGATGTGCCATTTGTGAAGTGTCTAACACAGAGCCTGGCACATTTCGGGCATTCAATAAACATGAGTTCTTATGACCACTGCTACAAACAATAATATCCATAGTCCAACCCAATGATTTTCAACCAGTGTGCCGCAAGGATTTTTAAAACATACAACACCTGACTATTTAGTCGGGGCACTGATGTCTTTTCCCTTATATTGTAAAATTAAAAAAAAAATGGTAACAGCCAACACAACAAGAGCCATCCGTTGTGAAAGAAACAAAATTATACCTATTGTTTGGTCAGATGAGCAGATAATACAATATACTTTTTTGGTGTGTGGTAGAATTTTAGTAATTAGCTTCTGTGTGCCATGGGATGGAAATGGCTGAAAATCCCTGGTCCAACCTGATGTCAAGGTCAAGAGGAACATCCAAGGCTCGGGAGCGTGCACAGAGCCCACGAGACACCCAGCTTGCCACTACCTGGAATGTCACACTCCGTGGCTCTGGGCTGATTCTGAAAATAAAAGGTCATCAGAAGCTGAAAGTATCAACTGTTTTGGTAATAATTTGTTTTGAGGCATTGTTGATACATGTAGATGAATCTTTCAAATAAGTTCTAGGTTCTCATATTTACGGTAACTTAATAAAATCCCTGGCATGTCACCTTCCTACTGTTCTTCTCAGTTACGATCAGGCAAGCTAAGAAAATGCCAGTCTCTCCCTCTGCCCTCTAAGCTTACCTACAAATCTGAAATTTACAGATTTTGTTCAATGTAGGATGTAGTGCATGAAATAGCTGCCAATACTGAGTTTTCAGTAATAGTGTCTAAATGGGCACTTGAACAATTTCAATATTTATGAACTTTTTAAATGTCTGAAGGCAAGAGAGAGGTAATAAACTAGCTTTTACATCTGTAAAATTCCTGTTAGATTTTCCTCCACTAGCAGAAAACAAATTCTGTCTCAATAGCGTTAAAAGAGAAAAACAAATCAGAATGAAGTGGTTCTCTGAAGTGGGTCTCGGTACAATTCCTTCGTAAACAGCTTGTAGGGAGAATGTGCTGCTGGAAATGAATCGCTGAGTACAATTACTAAAACTTAAAAGGTTTTTCCAAGCCTTTAATTATATTTATTTCCAGGAGCAGTTTGGTATAATTTTCAAATTTATAGTAGGCCATAAATAATAACCTGAGATCCAGCTTCTCACAGATGTGAACATGACTTAGACAGCAAAATGTTGATTTATACTTTGTCTCCAGGTCTACTGGGCTTCAGAGCTGAATTGTTGCTAGTTAATGTGTTCGCACAACTATGACTCTTCCAAGCTGGTAGGATTCTAAAGTAATTCATGAGAAGTGGTTAGGAAAATCCTAAATTGTGACATGGGTTTGACATGTGGTTCTACCAGTTCTAAAAGGTGGCACCAACCAGCATCTTGAATTGGATGGAGGAGTCGGCTGATAAAGAAATGTTTGTCTGGACGGTGTTGACATTGCTTGGCTTCAGCATCACTTGGATATAGTATAAACCTCCCCCCAGATTCCCAAATTGTGGAATAGACCTCAAATTTTCACAATAATGAGGCTTTACTTTATAAAGTGTTCTTCTTTTGGGAGGTCCTTAGATACATCGAACTCTGGACCCGGTCGTCTGCATTTAAACCTGGTCTCTGTATTCACCAAACAAGGCCATGGGCAGGAGCTCCCATTCTTCTGTGCCTCGGGGTCTTTGTCTGCATAATAAGGGCCCTGACAGTTTTGCCTCAGAAAAGGACTGAAATGAGTTAATATGTGTAAAGATTTTACAACAGTGCCTGGAATACAGGAAAATGCCGTGCGAATACTTGCTATGATCTTTAATTTCATATAAATTGGGATATTACTTCCTAATTATTCATTAATAAGGGAAGCTGGAACAAATGACATGCATGATAAATTGGAAGTTGGCATAACTATAGCACAGGAAAATAAGAAGAGTCTAATTCTGTCACACGACCTGAGTATTCTGGAAAGGGGTAAAGGGAATGAAATGTTGGGGACAACAGTCATGGTTCAGGTCAGAAGCTAGGCCCCTGAATAAGGAAGTTCTTTTATCCTTATAAAAATATATGCCAGGAAAGTACTATTGACCTCATTTTAAGCCTAAGGAAGTCAAAATCATGTTTTCTATACTCAATGATCAAGAACAAGTGACTTGGTGTCAATGCTTCAGTGACGAATCTTTCCCCTGTAACATGCAGATGAGAACAGTAACTATCTAAGTGTTATTTTGGGCGAGAAATGAGCTTATGTAGGAAATAGTGCTTAGAACATCGTCATTGTCACTGGTCATTGGTAAGCACTCGGAGTGTCACTGAATAGACACACAGCACTTGTAATTATCTGTCTACACGTGATCTTCCCCGTTTGTATTCGGAACAACAACGTCAGCTTTCTCCGCAATATATTCCTTACGTGGGTACTCTTTGTGGGTAAGAAGAAAGTAAGTTTTTCAAGTTTGGAGTTCTTTGTTCATGGATACTATAGGACCATACCTTAAACTCCCCAGCTCTCAGCCTTGCTCCTGGCCATGCACCAAAGGGCTGAGCCATCAAAAACGAAGGCATGTCATTCTCCCATGACCCCAAGCAAGAAAGAGATAGCTCGAATGTGAATCATACACCCCTTCTGAGCAGTGAAATTGATTCCTGGGGTAGCCCGCTTATATATGTGAGAGGAGAGAAGGTTTAGCCAAGAACATAAGGAGGGAACAGTACTTTGAGAGCAGAGAGGGTCTGCCTTTAGGTTAAGGAAGGGGGCGGAGCTGCCCCCCACTCTGTCCTCAACACTCCCAGTCCTCTTTGCCTTATTCTTAGTTTTCCCTTTTCCACAGAATTATATTTCACTATGTTAAAATACTCCCCTCAATACAAACACACATACACACACACACACATATATATATAATTAATATTATTATATGTTGCTAGAAATGTAAGCTTATAAAGGTATCTATCTTTGTTTTTATGTGGTAATTTGTCCCAATTACCTCAAGGTAGATCAAAAAATGTCCAGTGCTAAATGGCAAAAGTTCCCAAACATTAAATCTCAAGATGGAATAGGTTACGATGTGACAGCGAGAATAAAAATGAGACCCAAAGGGAGAGGCAGAAGTTAGAAGGAGCGAGAGGAAAGCGAGAGATTCCTAGTGGACTCGCTGACGACAGACTGGCTAGTAAAGTCAGCTGTCAGGAGTACTTCCGGTTGACCCTACCTAAAAACCCAGCACTAATGAGACCCTTTTGGCCACCAGTAATGTACGGGCTTGTGTGGTCTTAGTTACAAATCCTTTTTTATGGCCACCAACTTGGTGTTTTCTCTTCATTTAATTTAGTCAAAATTAGGAGACTCTCCAGTTGGTAGAGGGACCCCTCGGGTCCAGGGCTCTTTGCGCTCTTTCCCAACAGAAAGACAAGCGTGGACACAAGAATAATTACAACTTGAATCATAGTGACATAGTTACATAAAAATACACACATAGCCTTGTTTTGAAATAAATTTATCTGCTAAAACCGGTACTTATAATAAAAGAAGTATGGTATGAGAAGTTCCCATGAGAGCCTCACAAACCATCTCACTTGCTCGTTTCCTTTCTCAAGGCCTAGACTGTCCGCTGGAAAAAGAGACCCCAACCAGCAGAATCCCTGGCTATCCAGTGTCCCCTGTTATGCTCAACCTGCTTGTACCACACTTCCTTCCGTAGCAGCAAAACCGAGTGAGTGGCCCCTGAATGAAAACGGTAGATATGTTCTGGGGTGCAATGCCAGTCCTCCTGTTTCCTCTCACTGTTTCTTTCTGTTTTATTTGGCTTTCATTGGCTTTCAGGAAGCTCAAGCTAACCCCTAAAAAAAGGGGGTGGTGAGCATAGGGAGGTAGGGTAGGGACACGCTAGAGAATCAATATTTGTAAATGAGGGAGCGTAGTCACCCCAGTGCTCTGAGTAATAGGATCTCCCTGCTCACCTAGAGCTCTTGGGCAAATAGAGGATCATTAGAGTGTGGTTTTTACATATCTCCAAACTCTTTCCTTGACTTGCTAATGTGGACTCAAATTCCTCCGCATCATCTCTTTTGTAAGGATTTGATTTCATATCTAAGATCTAGGAAATGGTATAATGTGATCGTTAAAGGGAATGGAAGCTATTCTGCTTTCACAAAAGAAAAGGGAGACGCCGCATTTAGAAACCCCGAGAAGGGAAAGAAAGAGGGGGAAGGGAGCGTGATAGAGCGAAGGGAACGTAGGCAAGGCAAATCCTGCGTTGTGAATCCCAAGGAGTTGGACCATTACAGAATGAAGCCCATTTCTATGATTCTCATTCTCAGTGTTCAGACATTTACAAGTAAACTACTAAATATAATAGATTACAAGTTCGCTGAATCAGAAGAATCCCAGCTTTTGGTATGATTAAGTTTTAATTGTATTTCTCCTTTGGGATCACTAGGAGCTAATAAGCTCGTGAAAATAGGTCTTTAAATAGCAGGAGTGGTGAAAATCCCTCCATGCACCATATTTTGCTCTGCCTCGTTGCCTAAGGCGCTCTGCTGCCAGCCGCCTCAAGTGTTCAGTTTTCCTATCAACAAAATATCTAAATAATACCAAAAAACTCCCTAATTTCAAAATTTGATATCAGACACACAGCTCATACTTTTTTGGTTAAATTAATCAACAGTCTGTTTTTAAAAGGACTACCAAATCTTATTTATGAGAAAAGTCAATTGAGGAGACATATATTCAAAGGCACACGTTTTGTAGTTTTCAGTAAATAGATTAGACTAAAAAAAATCCTTTCTTTCTTGCTATCTCTTTTAATGCTATAAGTTAAACAACATGTCTATGATAAGCCTAACTTTCTAGAGTGCTGAATGTACTTTGATAATAGAGGATCCTGCACAATTAACGCCCCTTTCCTATTACAAAATCTGTTATTATAAAATCATAAGGATGTAATCCTATAACATAACAATATCACACTCAAGCACACATATGACATTGTAGGTGAAATGCTCAAATTAAAACTATGAATTATTCCACCCTTATCGTCACCTTACCAACCACACACCCAAGCAGGTGTTACTTCTGCTGGACCCTGAATATTAGCATCTTTTCATGCTATAAGGGTATCATCTTATACCCTTGTCCACTTAATTTAAAAATAGTGAGCTATTTTTAAATTAAGTAGACAAGGTTAGGGTTAGAAATATGTAAACCTTCGTGATAGCATTTTTAACCCAGTGGGCATGTGTAGGGGGCCTTTATAGCATTTGTCAAATTGCTCATATTTTCCAAAAACATAAAACGCATCACTGGAAGGAAGATTGTTATGTTCCCTTAGAAGTACACGAGTTTTCAGATCTATTCTAAGGATACCTTGGGCCCAACTGAAACACGCAAGAGATACACAGTAAGAGCCATTTTGGCCTCTGACTGAAAGTACACTCAGATCAACTCGCCCGCGGGTACCAGTCTGACCGTCTTCCCCATTCGCCTAAAAGGGCCCATTGTCTGCAGGGCATTTCACACCATTCATGACCTTCCTCGGGCTCGGTTTCAGACTAACTTTTCTCTGCTTTCTCAAGCAACCCTGTGTAATCTAGGATTACTAATCTCCCTATGGCAAAATGGCCAAAGAAAATTTCTCTTCTCTGGAACTTTTGCGTAGGCCTTGCCTTTAGTTGCATTTAACAAGCTTCTAATCCCAGATTCTGCCCTCGGTGAGACTGCCTCATGGTCTTCCCCTCCTCTTACATGGATTCCATGTGTTCCGACTGACACCTCACAATGTAGTGAATATGGATAAATAGACCAAGAGGTGCCTTAAAGAAAGGATTGCATATAAATCATTATAGTTTCATCCTCAGCACCTAACATCGTACTGACCTAAAAGTAGCATGCCAGTAACTGCTCAATTAATAAAACAGTTTTAATAATTCTATGAGCATAAAACACAGTGAAGAATTAAATGGGCATAAAATGAACACTGGGAAAGCGTTACCGTTAGTATGGATACAGATGAAATACATCTGTCAGCCAATGTTTCTGTATAATTTTCGGATGGCCCCATTGACTTCTGAAAAAAGAGTAAGAGATGTAACTTGATCCTTTCTCAGAACTTGAACTTAAGAGCTGTCGATGCCACCTCTCTCCATTGTATAACAAATGTATGTTTACTTGATTTTTTTAGCAGTGCCCTTTAAGAGCTTCTAGCCCCTAGGCTAAAATACAGTGGAAAAGATGTTCTTTCGGTATTTCTGACCTGACATGAAGCATGTATCAGCTGAATCCTTGCAGAAAGTAGCTCTCCTAGGATTCCCTCCCAATCTTGAGAAGGCCAGAGGTCCAGATAAGCATCTCAAAGCTCAGCCTTTTGAGGTTAGCTGATGATTACTCTACTTTCTACCCCAATCAGTTTTAGGCTGCAACTGTCACTTCATTGATCATGTCCCTTTGCCCACAAAATCAATAGCATTGAGTGCCAAGAGAAAACATCTGTTACAGAAATCTAAGACAGACCTCCTGACCACAGCTGAGTAAAATATATCAAAGCACATTAACCATGGAATGATTCCTTAAGTTTATTTTGGTTAACAGGGATAATTTAAAGTAGAGTGATGGCCCAAGAGACAGATTATCTACAGTTTTATAGATTTACCAACTCTTCTCTACTGAGGAACCCTAATTTCCCACATGCTCACGGCCTTCCCTGGTGACTGTCTGTGGTTTAATAACATATGTTGCCTGGAGGGTTATGGAAGAGCAGAGAAAACATCCAATCCAACATTCAATTGTAGGAACTGGAAAAGGGAACACTCCATTTTATAGTACCAAAAATAATTTCAGCAAAAATTCTAACACCTCTCAGACACAATAATTCTTAAGATCATTAAAGCATGAAGTACTAGCAGAAATCATTTAAAGAAATGCTATCCTTATTTTTTTCAACTTTATTTACCCTAGAATTTCTTTACCCTAAAACTTTTTTTACGCTGAAAACTTCTTAAATAACTTAGAAATATCCACATTAGTATTATATTACTTCCATAACAAAGAGATAAACGGCTTGCAAAGTCTGATGACTTCCTCACCAAAGAACAACCTATTAGATTCCTGATTACTAATGAAATTCAGTTTTTTATAATAAATTTCAACAAATTATTATCCCAACATACTAATAAGAATAAAATGAGCTATCAGCCTTGCTTTCAAATAGGACCCGAACCTACTTGTTCCTTAGCTTCTCATTAAGACTTTGCTTTTCTTTGAATAAAACTCAAGATTACTTCTTTTGTTAATCCCTTATAGCTTTGGTTCTAAAATAGTTGACCCTGAATTATCAAGGGTTAGAAAAAAAGGAAGACCTCCAGAGATGTGAAGGAAAGTTTAATGGATTTTAATTTACAAATAGATAGTAGAAAAGCATGCCGTTGGCTACAGACCTTAAGAGCGCACGTTTCCACAAAGCAAAATTAAAGATTCATGAATTATTTTGCTTGATCAGACTCAGCAATTTAGCAAGTAAACCCTACACCCACACGCATTCATATATGCAGACACATGGAAGATCTCAAGGCCGTGATGGTCTGAGTCTTCTTAAATTTAAGGGGAAGATTTCACATGGGTCTTTCTTTCCTGACTAGCCAAGTGGGATTCCTGCAACTTGCAAAGTTAGCTGCCCCCGGAATGCAGTGCAGGTAACATCAGTAACGCTCATCTGGGAAGTACATCTTTCTAACCATGAAGAACCAATTTGGACCTTTTGCTTAGCTCAGATCTGGGTCTCTTCTCTGCAGGGGGTGCCAATGGTGCCAAATAGCACTGAATTAATTGGGGTCGTTTGGCTCTGTCTCCAGTTAGTTATCAATAGATACACAGAGAAAAGAAGGAAATATCACCTTGATATTTTGTTCCTTCATCCCGCATGCCTGGCGACCTTAATGTTCCTCTTGCAACCCCTCTGAAGCTTGGGATCTTTAGCATAAAACACAGAAGTTCCTGTTTATTAGGATTTATCACTACTCTACCCACTAAATATCATTTTGGATATCATCTTGTTCAAAATGGCTAATTCTTCGTATTTTCGTTTAATGAAAATATTCACTTTGGATGTGTAGAGCTGAATTATACCATTGTGTTCATGGCGCTGTCTTTCGGGGGCTTTTTTTCAAAAAGATGAATGTCCACAGGTGCTAGGAAAAATACGCAACCTTCACGCATGGGAACATTTTGAACAATGTTGCCCATGTATAATAGGTGCTATTACTTTCTAATAGACCATTTAAACACGTGTTCTTCGAGTTACACCAAGCCCAAGGAAATTTCATCGGACTGGCGAATTCCATTGGTTTAAGAATTCTCAATGGCTGAAAGTACACTTCAATGTGTATATTCCACAGCCTTCCTGTGGTCCCATTCTAACGATGCAACTGGACCTTCGCCTTTTCACTGACATAAAAGCCTGTTTTTAGCCAGCATTTTTGATATTTCCTACTGCATTTACCTCAGAACCTCTGCCTCTCTTGATTTTCTTTCAATAGGAAAAGGCTTCCTTGAAGTTTTGCCTCAAGCACCCTCCTTTCCAAAGCCTCCCGACTTTGGTCCCAATTGGTGTCCCCTTCTCTGAAATCCCCACTAGCCTGAGTGTTTTACCAGAAGACCAGGTTACATCTCTGTACTGATCTCCTCTACTTCCTTCATGTCTGTTCACTTTGCCTTCTCAAACAGATGGTAAGAAACTTGAAAATACAAGTAAGGGTCTAAAATTTTTTGGTACTCCTTTTAGGATGCTGTTAAACAGAGAGTAGATGCTAACTTAAAAGTAAATAGATATGGAAGTATTTTGGTTGAAGATTATATAGTCGTGGTGATGTAACATTTGAGAGGCTATCCTTGCATTCGATGCGCAGTTGGACTATGGTGTGTGCGATCTAAGTTTTAGGCATTTCCTGCAGTTACTCCAAATACCTTATTAGAAACTCTCATTATATCATCTCATTTTCATCAAAACAGCACCTCCATGTATTAAGTATAATAAACCTATTTATAATCGGAAAAACTAAAACCCAGAACAAGTGATTTTCTGACTACATGTAGAAAATACATACAAAATTTAATGAAACAGAATGTTTATCTTCTGGTTTATATCCTTTGTAAGAGACCCATTTTTATTTTCTAGTATTTTAAAGGAAATTTGTCATTAGTTTACTTTTCTAATCTATTATTCTCTATTCACACACTAATGTAATGGAGGTTAGTGGAGTGATTATCTTGCATGCATCTTTGTATCTACATATTAATTATGTTTATAGTGTCCTCACACTCTAAAGTGGAATGCAGATATCTCCAAGAAATGTAAATGAAGACATGAGAGGACTTATAAAGTCTGTCATGAATTTTATACAGAAGATTAGTCATATTTTCATTCTTAGACATGAGAACGGCGGGACAGCAGAAATAAAATATCAGAGAAGAGGAAACTCTCGTATGTGTTCATGAACAAATTGCAGTATATATTGTTCTACCAGAAATACTGTTGAGAAGTTTATTCTGTGACCCTGCTTCACTTTTTCAACTTGGAAAGCAAAAGTGTGAAATCATGCATAATTCAGTTATTCATTTTCACATCTTTTTACATGGGACATGAGTTTAATACAAAACTGTTTTATTTAAATTTCTGTTTATATTTTTTGGTAAAGAAATAACGAGTCAATTAAAAATAATGGATTTTATTTAAATTAGAAACAAACTTCAAAATGCATAAAAAATTAAAATCATGTCACACAGCTGAAGGGATGCTCTCATCCTACAAACAGTGCAGAAGGTCAAGGAGGCGAAATGAGGGGCCATTATCCACGTCTGACAATAGAGAGCAGACTCCCGATAATGTATGTGGCTTAATCAAAAGCCATGGAGATAGTCAAGAAAATTAATTGGAATCCCAACTCCTTGTCTCTTTCCAGGGCTCTCCTTACGATAGGGGAGGCATATAAAATTCTTACGGGGTTCAAAATACTCTTCCTAAACCAAGTCTAAATTAATTATTTTGAAGCTACTGCCACATAAGCCAAACCAATGATAAAACCCCTCTCCCTTTTTCTTTTTATTCTAATATAAAGGACTCTAACAGGTTTCAAGTGCTGCTGGACACAGTGTCAAAGTGTGAAAGGCAATGATGCCTTCTCAGAGGGAAACTGTCTGTTGGCAGGGATGGGTTTTTCTCCAGCACTTTCACTTTACATATATGTATATATTCACATACCTTGGTCAACATATGTAACAGCTCCAGCAAGTACGTAAAATGAGACAATGGCTTTATAAAATTGTTTGGCAGTTACTTATAAAGTCGAAGGTGCACTTATCACATAACCAAATAATTCCACGTCTAGGTATTCACTCTGGAGCAATGAACTCATACGTCCACAAACACACTCGTTATAGTCTGTCTGTGGCAACTTTAGTCATTACAGCCCTACACCAGAAACAACAAAAATACCCCGCAACCAGAATGGATAAACAAATTGCGCGATGCAACGGAGTGGCACTCAACAGCCTAAAGGAGTGGACTGTGGGCTGCAACAGGAAGGAAGGCTGGCTCAACAAGTAAGTGCTTTCATCTTTAAAGGAGAAGTGTTAAAAGGTCAATGAGAACATGATAAATCATTGTTCCTCTTCTGGTGATGTGTACAAAATCCATTGGCATGTATTTACCTATTCTGTACATAACTATTTTTAAGTGATGATGAGATCTATTTAATCTTTCTCTTCCTCATCTTTCTTTTCCCCTTCATTATAAAACAAAAGTAGTTAATAGCCATCCTCCCAGTAACCTTGGCAGTAAACTTGATTTTGTCTCCTTTCTCAACCTCATCTAAGACAGCTAAGTAAAGAAAAGCAACTGACAGTCCAAATTGAAGACAATGGATTGAAGAAGATACTTTGTTTTTATGGCAAGTACAGGCTCACCCAATGTTAACACTTAGTTTACAAGGCAATATTATTTCTCTGAAACATTATACGGCTACTCATGTATTAACTCATGTCCTCTAAATCAGCAGTTGGCAATGTTTTTCATCTCATGGCACAAATAAAACTAGTTACTAATATTCTGCAGCACACCGAAAATATATTTGTTGCTGATCTGACAAAAATAGGCATAATCTTGATTCATTCACACCAGACAGCTATTGTTGTGTTGGCTGTTGTCATTGTTTTATTTACCAATCTAAGGGAAAAGGGGCCAGTGCTCCTGGTTAAATATTCAGCTATTGCATGTTTTAAAAATTCTTGGGGCACACCAGTTGAAAATCGCTGCCCTAGATTACCGTATTTCATTGAGCTCAACAATTACGTTTTCTAATTCACATTTATCTATACATATGGATAAACACATACGTATATCTTTATTTAGTCAGGGTATTATTAAAATAGAGTACCTGAGACAGAAAACAAAGATGTGCAGAAAATTTCAAATAACATTCAATGGAACGTCTCCGATGCACTATAATTGTGCTAAGTGCATCATGTCTGCAGCTGTCTACACAAACCAATGTTTGGGGTATAATGAATACTAATGCTTCCAGGAGGTAATTGTCCTATTATATTCAGAGTTTAGTAGTTAGGTTTATTAATAGCATGTGATACAATGTTTTTAGCTAGGCAATCGAGTTTTCTTCCAAGTGAGTTACTTCAGGTTACAGTGTTTATTGACTATCTGAATTGCAATTATGAAAATATCTTTGAATTTTCAGTGTTCCTGTGTTTAAAATATTCACTTTCTACAGGGTTGAGCTTCTACCATAAAAAGCTTGAGGTAACTGATCCTCACTTAGCAAAGTTAGATTTGGAGAAAGGGTGTCCTTTCCTGAAGTTTCTACAGTTGTTAAGGCAAAAACATTCTATTTAGTTCTTTAACCAATGTTTGTTTTCTACTTGAAGAGGACTGCTGCCCAAGAAAAGATATTTAGCACCTGTAAGGCTAATTTCAGGCTGTTTGACTGTGAGGGTTCCTGGGTACTTTGATGGCAAGGGCCGTGGGTGCTTTCTGTCTTTCCTTAAAAGTACTTGACCCTGAAAGCTTAACTCGGAGACCTGTGAAAATGAGAGATGAAGAGACTTAAAGAATAATCCAGCTTATTCTCCTGACAGTGTAATGCTGATCCCCACATGGCGGACATCATCTGGAACCTTTTCTAAGCCTGGTGCTTCTGGAAGCGCCTATAGATACTGTCACTGTTATCTTCCTCCTTCCCTCCTTCCCTCTTCCTTCCTTCCTTCCTTCCTTCCTTCCTTCCTTCCTTCCTTCCTTCCTTCCTTCCATCCATCCTTCCTTCTTTCCTTCCTCTCTTTCTCTCTTTCTCTCTCTCTCTCTCTTCCTCTTTCATATTTATTATGGTAAAAATTGTAATTAATGAGGGCAAAAATAGCCTTCTCAAGTCATGCCTCGGTAGTTTGGAATCCATTTATTTAGCCATAAAAATTCCCAACTACTTTCAAATCACTGACTCAATAAAATAGTAAACGGTTATTTTTGTTTCTCTGTTCATTATTTTTGTTGTGGTAGTTTTGGTTGGGATTTTGTTCTTTGGGTTAGACTTCTCTGTGTTGGTGAGGAAAAAGTCTAAACATTGTTTCCCCCTCTTTGTTGCTGGCAAAAGTGAGAAAGAAAGTAAAACTTGATAAGTTGACTTTATAGAGCAAATGTTCAGTGGTCACTGGTACCACACTTGCATATGAAAACCTTATTAGTTGTATAATGCATGCTACCTACATCTTTACTTTCAAGAAAAGCAATATCTAAACCTCATTTTAGATTCCTCAGAAAAATCATGATCCATGATCCCTGTGGTTTATTCTAGAACTTTCATCTACCTTTCATTAGGAGAAAAAAATATATATGGTAACTACTACCACCTTGTGATAAAAGAGAGCAAACAAGTGGTAAAGTTTGCTGAGATTGACAAAAAAGCATCTATAGAAATATTTTAAAACTTAGAAGGCGAACAATTTTGTTAAATGATCACATGTACCTTTATTCCACAGACTGAGCCTCAGTTGAAGCAGTAGCCATCATCACGGGAAAGGCTCCAGGCTAAGTAAGCCCGAGCGAAGAAGGAAAACTCTCCTGCACGTATAGTCGTTACCTGTGTATCTGCATGTACACGACTTTGCATAACCTCCCTAGCAACTGTCTGAGCCAGTCTCTATCGTCGCTTCACACGCAAGAGGGAGTTGAGGCTCTGAGAAGTTCACGACAAAAGTGCTCAGTAGAGCTTTCCGTGATGATGTAAATGCTGTATAGAGCTCTCCTGCCCAGCATGGTAGCCACAGGCCTCACATGGCTATCGGGCACCCAAAACATGGCTCGGACACCTGAGAAATGAATTGTACATTTCACTTCATGTTAATTAATTAAAAGTTGAATTTAAATAGTTACATAGTTGTCAGTAGTGACCACATGGGACAGTGCAGGTGTAAAAGGTCTGAAGGCTGGCGAGCACTGTGACCAGGAAGCAATACTCAAGGTGGTAGCATGTTGCTTTCATTTCATTTTATTGTAATTCAACTCTGAGGGGCTTCAGAGCACGTATGCAGGTACTTTGTTAGGTCTGATGGAACCCGGTCCCATTTAAGACCGCAGAATAAAGTTCTCAGTGAAAATGCTAATTACTGACCGGGCCATTTTAAAGAGATGATTCCTTTCTGTTTTCCCCCCCAAAATTTTGCTTGTATTCTTTCAGCCTTAGAATAATTTTCGACTGGTTTTTTAAAAAATCAGGTTCATTGAATTAGTTTCATAATTTTCAGATGAAGCGTTCATTTTACGACAGAAAATGTTAAATCACCTAAATCAAAATTACCAAGAAGTGTGCAAATTTGGAATACAATTATTTTCCTTTTGATTAAAAAAGATGTAGCCTCCAAGGAAAGGTAGTGTTAATATTCACAGGAGTCCGAACATACGGGAAGCTTTTGCTGGTACAACACAGTTAACTTTGAATGATTTACTGCTGAACCTAACGATCTGGAATTGCTTTTAATAATGTAGGGGTTTAGTGTCATTGGAGGAAAATTGTGACTAATAGAGGGAACTAACTGGTAGAATAAGATCCTAAAGTAAAGAAGAAAGAAAACATTCCGGATCATAGAAAAGATCAGATAGGAAGGGGCAATTTACCGGGGCAGGGGGTGCGAATGAGAAGGGGACAGGGTGTGGGGGGAGAAAACGAAGAGAGCTGAAAATACAAATCATTTTGAAAAGGTACACCTATCAATTGAGGAGAAATTTAAAGGGCCACATTTTGACCAATCTTGGTCCTTCAAGTAGGAGACCAAGTTATCTGACATGGAGGAAGAGGCTGAGCTGGGAGCCAGAGACAAATACGGCCAAGGCTGAAGTATTAACTACAGAATATATTTTATAGAAGACTTCTCAAAAAAAAAAAATCACTTTCCAATGAAGTAAAAGTGTTCAAAGAATGAATTTTAATACATTTTAAAACATAAAAAATAAAAATAGCCTACCTATTTGCATACTACTTGGCATTTATATAGGTTGTGGGAAAGCCTCCAAACCAGACACGAATAGTTAGGTCCAAGAAGACTGATCAGCATCCAAAGCAAGTCGGTCTAAATTCTACCTGGCACGTTGTGCAAAGCACGGCGGAGAAGGAAGACAGCCACGCTGTCTCCACCCCTTGTCGGTCAACCTAAGGTCAGCCAATGACGAGGGGGAAGTATTGTCGTTACTTCCCCCCACTCAAATCTTTTTGGATACCAAGCTTAAGTAGGAAAATTTGCATATTACCTACTGGCCTAGTATTTGCAGCCAGCCTAATGAAGCATTTGCCCATCTTTCTAGATTCACTCAAGAAAATACCTCCCATACACCTCCGATAATTAATACAAAGATCATAGTACTTGTAAAGTGCAATTTTAAAGACATATATAAATGAATGTGTAGAGTGTATTAACAAAAAAGAGAATCATGTTCATATTTTATGGCTTTCTGGTCTATCTATAAGTAAATTATACATGACTTTTTAATATAGGATTAAATTAATTTATTCAGAATTATTAAATAATTTATCTGTCCCACTGAATAGCTGGCTTGAAAAGAATTGCTATGTATGGTACACATAACTTTAGATTAAAACATGAACTTTAAAATGTTTTTTATTTATATAGCAGTATCCTCTGTGTAACAGCAAATATTAAATTTTTTTTGCCATTAAATAAGTTTATTTAATTTTGCTGATGATTTTGTAGGTGCTCTGGGGTCCTATCTTGGGACAAAGGCATCTTCTATCCTACAACTTTACACACTGCACTTCAAACTTTAGCTTTAGCAGCAACACTCTTCCCTCAACAATGTTGTGAGGACACCAATCACATACAACAGATTTTTAAAAACCCAGCAGAGTTCAGAGTGAGGCAGGGGGAGGACTTTCCCCTCTGGGGTGTTTCCAGGAGTCTTCAGAGAACGGCCTGAAACAACCAGTCAGATGCATGGGCTCCAATTTTTCTCTAGGTTGTTTTTTGTCAAAGTGACACAATTACCTCACTGACTGCTTTTATCCTTTAGGTAAAATCACAATGTAGGACAGGAAAGGGGCAAGATGGTGAGATTTTTCAATAAAATATCCCTGAATTATGATTAAATGTACAGGGTCTGGCACAAATAATGCCCCTTTTTATTACAAAATCGTATGCATGCGATTATGTAGCATAACAATATCACACCCAAGCACATGATATGGTCTTTTAGCTGAAATGTTCAAATTAAAACTATAAATTATTAGACCCATGTTATTATCCTACCAACCACACTCGAGCAGGTGTTACTTCTGCTGGACTCTATAGATTCAAAAAATGACAATTTCTAGAAGTTCCTCCTATATAGGAAGTCCTTTAAAAGAGGTCACTTACTCCTGAACCAATGTTTTAAAATATTCTGTAGAGGTTCCTGGTTTATTTATCACTGAGCGCCAGTGGGTGATTTTTCTGTGATTGTTGCATGACTGTTTGTCAGAAATCCTGGCATGCGAGGGCCGGTCTGCGAGCCGAGCGCCGTGCATGCCATTTGCGTCTTCCGAGGACACTCCTGGCAGAGTCCTCCGAACCGGCGCTGGAAATTCAACGAGGTCGGTGCTGAGTGTGCAATCATCTGCTTCCATTTGTCTCTGTGGTCGCCGTGGATTAATAGGCTGAGGCAGGAGATGGGCACAGCACAAATTGAAAATAATGGAGCATTTTGCACCAAAGGAGTCAGAGGGCAAGAAGTACAAGGGGCAGCGAGGGAAAGGTCAGCAGGCTGGAGGCAGTGCGTCGTGTCAGCGAGACCGCGGCAGCACTGGGGCAGTCACAGCTCAGCACACTCGCGGCTAATGAAGGCAGGGCCCACCTGCTGGATGTCACTATGCAGTAATTCCGGAGCAGCTTTTATAGGAGAGCATAATTATGTTCATGTGAAACTCACAAGCAAAGTCTATTTAGGTGATGCTCATTAACATTTCAGGGGAAATAATATAAACGGTCAGTACTATAGGAAAAGCTGCAATTATCATCCAACATGTGGACTCACTGTAAACAACAGATAATCATTTAGAATTAACGGTATTTGCCAGTTGCCTCTCAGGCACGCTCATGCAGGAGTCAAAATGGAGAATGACCACGGGTTGCTCACCAAACATATCCCCAGCGCCTGCTGAGGAGAGCCGTGGAGTAGGCACTGGGGAAATGCGGGTGCTTCCAGATTCCAGAAAAGTGGCCAGGTGTAGTCCAAGGAAAGTCGAACAGAAAAACAATATGACATAAATAGGCAAACCCATCTGAGGATACATGCCTTGGAAATATATGAGGGTGGGTATGAATAAAACCTGACAGAGGGTTGAAAACTATTTGCTTACCAGCCCCGTCCCCAAGGGGAGAGACTGCCCAACATGTGTGTTACACAGCACAGTGGGCCCTCTCAGCTGCTGTCCTGCTGAACTGGGCCAACAGCTAGAAGCTCTAAGTTCATGCTCTTCTGAATTGTAAACTCTGTGAGAGCACGGGCCAGATGTCCTTGGTGTCTAGCTACTGCCGTCTCCTGCCTATATTCAAGAAATCTTTGTTGAACCAAAGAACAGTGGCTTTTATCGAAAAAGATCTTGGCTTCAAAAATTATAGGTATTTTAGAAGAAAGAGAAGAAGAAATAGGACCACCAGCACATCGAATGTAGCATAAGAAAAGAAAAGCTTACTTTGGATAAGTCTCCCGGCTTAGGTTGGAGTGATTCTTCCCTGGGAATGTGAATACAGGTCTGGGTGATTTCTCAGGCCCCTTCCACTCTCTGAATTTAGAGTTCCATAATTTCGAAAAGTCAAAAAGTAAAAAAAAATGCTCAGCCGGTCTTCGTTCCCACTCACTCTAAGGGAGTGGCTGCTTACATCTGTGGACCAGTGTGGGATGAGAGAAACAGGTCTTAAAAGAAATGAAAGTGTTCTCTTAAACTTAAAAAAAAAAACCTAAAACCAAAGGCTATTAACATTGAAATGGGTATCTTGATCAGGTATAAACCTATTTAGAAAGTTTTTGTGTGAGCAATGGAATAAAATATTTCAAAACTCTGAAAGAAATTTTTAAAATAAAATAAAATACTTAATTCTTAGATAAGGCTCACGATATGTACAGTGTGTGGCAAAAGGAGGTTTACAGTTGTTTGTATGGAAAATAATACAATAATTAAGAAATAATTCAAGAATAAACTTCCGCAGACTCACAACTGTAAACCTACCTTTGCTCCACCCTGTACTATATGTTAAATAGGTTTGAATAAACATTTGGTATTGCGAATCCATAATATGGAGCTATTTTTTTGTGTTAATTTTGTGCAAATTCACAGCTAATGCCATTAAAACTCTAAATGAGAAGCTCTGGTGTGCAAATGCCCACTAAGATTAATACACAAAATCCTGATACCTCTCAACTGTCTCATTAACATGGTAACAGACCCAAAGGAGTTCCAAATCCCTCAACACACACAAGACATATTTTCTCCCATTTTTCGCTCATACCACCATAAAAATGGAAATTAAACCACATAAAAAAATCTTCCAAAAATATCAAGGGGACAATCCAAGTACATAAAATACTTTTTTTTTAATATTAAACTACAAAAGCCTTGTTTGAAACACTACTATGGAATGACTTACATTTACAAAAACCGAGACAATCTAAAATTAGTTTATATGTTATTCCAAAGCCCACACACTCAGGACTATTGAAGAAATTGGCAAAAAACCGAATGATCTAGTATATTAAGCTATTTGTTTTCCATAGAAAGGGAGCACCACGTGTGAGGTCAGAGAAGGACTTTCAAAAATCTAATTGAGCACCTGCTTTCAAGGGCTGAAGTCAAAGCCAGGGTGTTATTGCCACCGCATTCTTTTGTGGTCTAATAAGGAAGAAAATAAAAACAAATGATCCTCTTTGTGATGGAGGAGATGCTTTACAATATCACTGCGTGGTGACAACGTCTTGTCCTCCTGCCACTGCCTGTCCTTTAGACCAAACTGCAGAAAAGCAATTTTCTGCCTTGAAAGCACTCTATTTTTTAAAGTTTGTCTCTGGGCAATTTTCAGGTCTAGTAGAGCCTGCACAACTGTATACAGATGAGAAAGACCCAAAATAAGGCAATTTATTTGATTCTTCCTCTTCAAAACATTTGGCTGAGATTGCATATCCCACAGAGAAAGCCCCCCAAAATATTCTGGAGTGACCCACAGTGGCACATACCCTTTTTTGTAAATTTGCATTAAACATAGCTTCCAAATAACATGGGCATCCTAGAGTTGCTTTTGGTTTAATGTAAACCACTAACGTTAAAACTTCCCTAGGATATTAAAAGTGATTTCTACCAGAAAAAGGGCAAATCCCCAGAACTAGGTAGTTAAAGACAGCATTTGGAGTTTTCAGATGAAGAATCCCTTAATTTTAAGGGGTCGGCTCATTTGAATCAGCAGTTTGGCTTTCTGGTTGAGGCATAAAGGGCACCTTTGATGCAAAAATGTATTTCCCCAATGTTCACTTGCTGATAATTTCACGCTTGTCAATGCCTGGCGCTAGCACAGCCCTCGTAGGCTCCGGATGGAAGTCCGCCCTGCACTCTGCCGCCCACAGGATGGAATGTGCCACAACAGCCTCGCACCCGGTGGGAAAACAAGTGGACCCACAATAGCATCTGCCCAGAGGAATCAGTTAAAGTGACCGGATTTTAGACTTAACACTTGCTGACACAATTTTAAATAATGTCGTCTTATTTTATTATTAACCCTAGCAATGCTGAATTGTTACCTCCTATTCCTAATTTTAATATGACCGTAAGTGCTTGCTTTCACAAATGTGGTTTTATACAGTACACATTATAAAGTAAGCAATATGTATGCACATGTGGTAATTTGCATGTCTGTGTGCCTGTGTGAGCATACATGTGTAGTCATGTGTATCTCTGTGTGCATGTGTGTGTGGTCAGTGCAACTGTATATGTGCATCTGTGTGTGTACGTGCATGACCATGTTCATCTGTGCATGTCAGTGTGGTCATGTACACCTCTGTGTGTGTGCACGTGTGCATGTGCATCTGTGTGTGCCTGTGCACCCATGTGTGTCCACATGTGTGCGGCCATGTGTTTTGTGTATGTTCAGGTATGGTCATGTGCATCTGTGTGTACCTAACGCCATGTCATCTCCATGTGTGCACATGCACACATTTGTCTACCCCTTAACCTCCCTCTTTTCTTTTCTTTTTCTCTCTTACACCCTTGTTCACCCACTCTCTTTAATTTCTCTCTGCTTCCACGTACACGGGCTACTTTGAGATTTCCTAGACATAGTGTTTATGTTCTCTTAGCCTCATGATAAACAGGCAAATAAAAACTAAAAGGAATGCTGTGGAAAGTATATACCCAGGGAGAAGGTATATTTTGACCGCAAATGAAGTTAATTCAAGCCCAGGGATTTTTTTTAGCATAACCCTAAAGGCCTTGTTAAATTTTTACAAGCACCATAAAATTACCTGACCAGTAGATTCTCGATCGTAATTCCTTGTCACACATTGGTCCCTGAACTCTGTTTTCTTTTGCTCCCTCCATTTCCTCTCACAAGACTCCTTTTACAACTTCACCTTGTCCAGCTTGTGCCCTTGTCACTGGGGAGAAACTGACCTTCAGTGAGGTCTCTGACGACCTCATTACAACGGAGCCCAAGGGCCAGTCCAATTTTCAAGCTTCATCTTTCCTCACCCTCTTCGTGGCATTTGTCACATTCAGCCATCTCCTGTTTCTCAAAATGCTTTCTGATCTCAGCTCCTGGTTCCTACTTAGTTGAGTCTGGTTTTCTTCGTTGTCTGCAGTTTATTTCCTCAGACCTTCTTCCCCGTAACTCCAGCAAAAGCCGCCAAGTCTACAGCTCTCTCTTCGCATCCCTCACCTGCGTCTAGGCACGTTCACCTAAACTGAAAGCTGTTCATCATTTCCATCACCTTCTCTGTGGAAGGCTACCATCTGCCATATATCACTAGACAATACCTGTCACCACTGCCACTGGTGCTGGCTCTCTTACTGCCTCCCCAGGGATACACACATGGGGTATCACCACCACGGCCAGATTTCAAGGACCCGGCCTTACAGGCAATTCTTTCTCACGAGTTTCAGTGTTCTTAGTTTTAGGCGAGCAGACTGAGTTCCGTGACCACACTTCTCTCGTTTTCCCTTGATACTCCCTCCTAGCTTGGATCAGCTATTCTCATTTTCCTCTGGCTGTGCATCCATGGAACAACTGAACGTGGTGTTTTTCTCCAATCAAATTTAGCTCGAGGACAGTCAGGATGTTTAGTCTCGATGCAGTAGTACGTTTTAATCTACGCTATCTAAAATGACTCCAAATTTATATTTATGTGCATTATATATAGGATCCGTCTTTCTATTTGATCTTTTCTGGCATTGCAGGGTTTTGAAATTTTGGCATCCTCTTACATGTTACCATAAGCAGTACTTAAATTCACATGGTATCCTCTGAATTGGTAATATCATAACATTGAAAGAAAACGATACAATGTGTGTATTTATGTAACCTGCTCTAGCTCTCCATGATCATGGAGGAAGAGTATAAACCACTTGATGCTACATAGACTTAGTTCTGCTCTAACAGAAAGTATTCATTTTTTAAAAAAACAAAGTAAAATTGAGTGATTTGAGCATTGCCCCCCTCTCCATTTCTATCTGCCCGTTGAAAGGCAGTCAAGTGGGCATAGAACAATGAAAAATAATCAAGGGCGCTTGATACCTCACAATTGGCATAATTGAGAGTAGTTTGGCTAATCAATGTAGAATCACAATCCTTGGCCTTTAGTAACAGGAAAAAAAAAAAGGCAGGGACAACTCATTTCACTCAGACAGCCTCTGCAAGTAGGTAAAAAATACCAAAGGGAAGGGGGAGCAAAGGCAGCGCCTTCAGAACTATCTTTACCTCACCGTCTCTAATTATGCAAGTTCATACGCCGCACTATGGATTTTCTAGGTGATGGGTAACGTTTCACGCACCGGTTGGTGGCATCAGTCAGGCCTCAGTGGTCACCCGGCACTGACAGCATAAGGCCCAACAGCAGGAGGATTCAGTCGGCTTCTTTAAACGGAACGTAGCTGTGGTGTCAATCAGACGTTATCAGGAGGAGCTGAGGCAAGCCACTGATGCATAAACGTACCTATAGCCTGGAGCCCCAGGTAGCTTTGCCTCACATTTGCATCGTATTGGTAGTTTACTCTTGTTGTACAATAAACATTTCACTTTTGCATATGTATGCACAGAAGGCAGCGCCGGAAATCAAAACTCACAGCTGTGTGGGGCACGGAATCACTTCGCCTTCACATAAAAATAGGGATTTAGAAGTTTTTTGTTTTGTTTTGTTTTTGTCAGGGTGCGTTTCTGCTGCATATGCATGTTCAAAAGATTTTTTTCTCCGAAACTCTAAAAAATATTCAAATATTACATTTTGTTATTATATCCGGGAGCTAGTCTTTTAAACTTTCTGTGGTTCAGTTTCACAAAGCAGATATGTCTGTGTACTTAAATGTTTATAGAATGTCAAAGTCAATACGTTGTTTTAGTTTCGGTACCTCGAGAGGCCACATGCCCACTCTCAGGGGTTGGCTAACTAATCCACTCCATCCTCAAACTGTATCTAGTGATGTTGGTCCTTAAATCTGCCACTATGACTTACTTATGCCAGGAAACCCATCACTGCCCCAAGAGATTCAAGGCGGCACCCCCTCCGATATATCTTGCTCACAGACACCTCTTGCATATGCCATTTCCTTCTATTTCCTCAACCAGTACGAATTCACAAGCTTCGATTCTGCCTCTGTGTTAATCGGTCTGAGGGATATTCACGTGCTGCCAGAACTCAATAGCATGAAACCCATATTTCTCATCCTAGCAATTAAAGGTGCCTGCGTCCTGACTGAGCCTCATCCCTCACAACTGCTGTACAAAACCTTTAATCCAGGCAGGTACTGTGATTCCCAACATTCTTTTCTCATCCCTGTCCCCGAAACTGGCTTATACAGTTCTTCCTACACCTGAAACACGGTCCTTCCTTCTAGCCACCTGCCTAAATTCTTCACATTATTCAAAGCTCGGCTTAAGCTCAAAATTCACGGAGAAGTTGTTCCCCATAACTTTAGCCCTTAGCCATCTTCTCATCTTCTGCATTGGATAGAGAGTCTTCTACTTAGTCTATCATTGCTTTATCAGTTTTCCACTGTGTTTTCCTGTTCGGACAGGCTACGTAATGGCAGAACCCAGTGCAAAATGAAAGTGGAGGGACCCCAGTTCAAAATGTTGAAGAATTTCAAGATGGCAAGAAGTGCAGTGCAATTAACCAAGCTCAGACCCTTACAAGTGCGTGACGCTGAGAGACAGCATGGGGGTGGGGGGCATACCCAGGAAACCGGCCCTGTTTGCTGTACTCTGCTGTCATCAGACAGTGGAGACATATAATATATATTAGCTTCCCTCTCTGGATCACAAGTTATTTAGGGAAAGGGTTGGGTCATTTACTTGTTGTTTTCCATAGCACCAATCATTATATGATGACTGCATCATAATACATTTATTACCTATTTACGTCATGCCTTGCTTATGGATATTATCATCATCAGTATTATAGTAAACCAAGCCTTGAAAAGCTTCTTGTTGAATATGTAGGAATTTTCTACCCTGTCAAGAGAATGACAATAATGTAAGGTGCACGCACATTACAATGAAGCAACGATTGCACCATTTTACAGTTTTTAAATTGAACTACATTTTGCATGTGACATTATGTAACATTAAGGTATACAGCATGCGGATGCAATACATTTATATATATAGTAATATGGTGGTCATCGTAGCAAATAATGAAGATCTAGTCTCATTGCAAGCTTGATGATTATAATACAATGTTGTCTATATTCTCCACACTGTGCATTAAGTCTCTAGGACTTAATTTTACTTCTAGTTGCAAAAGATTATGCCATTTTACTGGAAGGGCATGGCAAAATCATTTCGGCTTCATGTTATTTCTGATTGTCTCATTTTTACTTGGATTTAACACAGTATGAAGTGTGACGATTAAAGAGTACTGATACCATTATTTCTCACCTCAAACAAACCACAACCTCCTTATTCACCTGATACTGCAGCTTCAGGAGCATGATATAAAACACAAAGAGGAAAAAGGGGGCCAGTAGGTGGAAGGGACAGGCAGGAGCAGCACCCTCAGTCAGTTGGTATCTCTGGAAGCTTCCAGAAGAGCCCAGATCTGCCACATTTCCCTTGGCACCTCTCCTCTCACCTGGAGTACTTTCCCAGTGGGGGAAAGAGTGAATAAAGGATACTTTGCAAAGCACAGCACAGATTCTTACTGGACACTGCTCTACCCATGACACAATATGGTATCACTCTTAAAACTAATAAAAAATAAATGGCAAGTCTTTCCCCCAAAGAGATTGACTGCTCATCTTCATTCAGCCTTTCAAAGAGCCTCACTTCAAGGTGACAGTGTTAAGTATGGCCTGTACATCCATCTCGGGCTTACCTTTAGACAGTGATAGGATGTGTTAGATTCCTTTGCTCCAAGCAGTGCTCTCGACTAACCCTTGTTCAAAGCATTACTGTAGATATTTCAGAACCTTCAACAAAAATGTCACCTTTGAAGTTATTTTCCTGCAAAATTCAAACTACATTAATCTTACTTCCATGGGTATTTGAAGTTTGGGCTTCCCCGAGTTGAAACCATTTCTCATGATACTAAAATAAAAATCAAGCTCTATAACTTAAATGTCTCAGTAGCAATAGGCAACAGACCAGAATAGTCTTGAAAATCACTTTTAAGTGGGGATATGACAATGGAGGAAGGAAAATCCAGGGGAAAATCCATCTCCACATTTGCAAAGATATAGGAATGTCCCAGTAGAAACCTTGTGATTCATGAGAAAACTTAATTGTATCATATTTTGTTTAGATACTGCTGAATTATTGGCTGATTTATTTTGCAAGTGCTTTGTAAAAGTTCTTTTTAGTATAATGACTTACAAAATGTTTCATTGTAGAAAAATTTGCATAAAACTCATTTTAGATTTCCTTGGGTAATCAGACACAAGAACCCCTCCCATATTGTCTAGATGAAAAAGAAGCTTACTTCTTATGATTTGAAAGCTTGGAGTGGAGTTGATTTTCTCTATATTCCTTCCAAGATGACCACATAGTTATGAACGTTTAGCATGCCTTTTTTTTTTACATTGTCAGGTATTCTAAAAGCTACCTTTTGCTTGAAAAAGCATTTTTATATTTATTTATCAAAAATGAGATATGGTAAAATTTCTACTCTGAATGCCATGATAAATTGTAAGTAATCATGAGCATTGAAAATGCGAGCGGTTCTCCCCAGGACATCAGACAATGAAATGTTAGATAAAGAGAGTTCTGAAAGTACCTGCCTATAGCTTTTATTTTAACAATGAAAACAGAAACAAAACAGCCATTTTCATATGTATTTGGAGGAAAAACCAGAAAGTCTAAGCAGCGATTCAGGAATCAGCATAGTGGAATTCGGCATATAGTAATTTTATTCGAATGCTTTCCTGAACTCTGATGGGCACAAGGCATAAAAATCTAATTAAAATCAAAGTCAAACACCAAACTGAAACAAAATATAAAATACATTGGAAACTTAAAGGACTATAAGATAGAGTGCAGGAAAATGTAAATTATGTAATCTTCTGAGTACTAACAGTTGTTAACTTTGCAAAGGAAAATATAAGTCTTAATGAATATTTTAAGAATGAATGAAGGGACAAAGGAACTGCAGACTTTCTGTTCATAAACAGAACACTGCCTTTCTTACAGCTTGGACAGATGGTTCCAACTTCTAATTCTTCATGAACTACATTTAACAACAGTCTTGCTCCTTAACGTCAGCTCCTTACTCTTGGGAGAGACAGACAAGATACCTAGTACTAAAATTTTAAACCAAAAGCCGGTCATCATGCCAGAGACTGGCATATTGTTGAGTGCTGGTAGGAGGTTCTGGCCAACCTTCACAGTGCCAGCCTCTAGCCAGGACTGCCCCTGAACACAGAGACTGAATGCCAGGACTGCCCCTGAACACAGAGACTGAACGTTATATTGCTTCGCTGTCTTTTTCTACCATTGTCCCGACGGACATTCTTGCCAATGAATATATGTGTACTTTGTCAGCAAGTGTAGAGTTCTTCTAACCCACACAGGTCACCGATTTTGGTTTGGAGCTGCAGCTAAAGGCTGAAGAACACATTAGACATTTCCCCATGGGCTGCAGCCTGTGATGGAATAATACAAGCTATCACAGGATATGGGATCTAGGCACTGAGCTAGGAGCTTTTCCTCACGACAAATCTGTGAGCTTCAAATCATTATCTCGGTTTTGCAGTGGGGGAAAGAAGCCAAGTGCCATTCAAACCCCACTTTGTTGACGTCCCTGAGAAATGATGTTATAAATACAGGTTGGTATCTCTGGTTCCAGTCTATCTGGTATGAACTGGTAGACCAGCAGGGGACTGGAACCCCATTTCTAATAATGCATCCATGAAAAAATGCAGCTGCCAAACAGTTGCAAATCATTTTCATAATCACATTTAGACTTTCAGGACATTGCTCGACGTATGGATATGTAAAATACAAAATGTTTGTTTGCGAGCTCATCTCTGGAATGTGGATTGCAGATTAAGTGCCATGGTCCCTCTCCTGTCTGTATATATATGTATATTCGTTTCAGATTTTTTCAACTATATTTTTGGCCAGGAAAATGAAGCTTCCATTTTCTAGGCTTTCCGTTATAAATCAATATCCCCACATGAGATGCTGAATTTTAAGAACCCAAGGATTTCCATATTGGTCAGATTCATGGTTCATTCAATCTAGTTAAAAAATTATCTCCCTGTTACGTGAAGCTCCACTGTTGACCTGGGGTTGCCTACCTTTCTTTTCCTCTTGGGAACCTTCTGCTTTCTACTCCGCTATATACATATATTTTAAGTTCTTTAAAAAATGGTGTGGGAAAGTGGAGAAAGAAAACAAAGAGGTAGTAAGAGAACAAAGTTTGTGGAAATAAAAGAGCAATGAAAAAAGTTAAAAAGGAAATCAATTAAGAAATGAGGGAAATGGGTATCTAAGCATGGATCAAGTGTGGGAAAAAATTGTTATACTCAAGGACTGATTTCTTGTTTTTTGTTTATTCCCAAAATATCTCATGGTTCCCCTATTCATAACCCCTTTTCTTACAGATGGTAGGTGCATAATTAAGGACGAAGGCAAGTGGTCCTTCCTCTAAAGAATGTCATGTAGTGGAAACACACAACAAGTTCCCCAGATTTCCATGAACCCTGCAGGAACGCGCAAGCGTTTCCCTCTCATTGTTTTCTTCTATAAGCTGCACAATAACGGATACGTCTCAGCATATTTATCCCCAAACAGGCCACCTTTGAAGTCTCAGACACTGCGGTGTGCACATCATCCCCTTCCATCCCTGGCGGGGTCCTCATCACACCAGAAGGCAAGGCGGTGTCACCTGTGAGGTGCCGCGTGTGAAGGAGGGTGGTAAACAGAAGTTATTGATGAGGAATAAATCCTCAGGTTTGCCATGTACCTCCATTCTGTTTCCAGGGAAGTCTAAAGTATTTTTCACTGAGAACCGCATTTTTTTTTTTTTCCTAATTGCTAGACTTCACTTGCTCGAAGTCTGCACATGCGTGCAACTCTATCCAGGGCAAACGTCCTCCCGCTCTCTCTGCTGCTCTGACACGGTCCTGACCCCTGTGCCATCACATTTCCCCCTGCTCTCTCGGGCGACCCTTCGTCGGTTTCTCTTCGAGCTTGGCCAGGGACATCATTTGTAACCCTCTTCTCCCATTGTCAAAAAACAAAATGAAACTAAAACTAAAAGCCAACGATGTGCCTTTTTACTGTTCCTCTTAATGTTTCCATCTAGTCCACACTGCCCGATCACGTGGGTGAGCACCCTTAGGATTCTCAGTGTTTGGGGAATTGATTGCAAAGGCCTCAAAAGTTGAAGTTTTTTGAAAAAAGCCAAGTGAAGGTTTAATTACACTCTTATGTGCCCAGGAGAGCATTTCTGGTCCTAGGTTTCATGTTTTCTGAAACAAGGGCTCAAGCACTATATTTGTGTGAGTTTTCATAAGGCCCGTGGAAAATGTGGCCTTCATAAAATGGTCACTCAAATGGTCCATTTGCAAAGAAACGCAACACAGTAGTCAAAGTATGCTTCCATACCGCTTTACTCACATTGCTCAACAAAGCAATGAGGACAGACAAGTCCCAACAGTACTTCTGAAAAACCCCATTTCTCTCCCTTTCCGTTCGCCTCTGCAACAGTCCCCTCAGCACCTTCAGAAGCACAGCTCCCAGCAAAGCTCAGGTACCTCAATGTTCACCCTTCCCCCCTTCCTTCTATATTCTGTGATCTTTAAGCTCCCCAAATGGTGTGACAAGCACCTCCTCAGAAGGAGGGAGTAGAATAAACTGAGGAGACAAAGAAAGAATCTTCTTTTGCAAACAGGACAATAGCCGACCTAGGAAAAGCCTTCATTGGCATTCTGGCTCCATAAAATAAATCATTGTCGATTGTACCTGGAGTCAGTAAGGCAGAAACAAACCCCAGATATGGCTGAGATGTACCATGGCTGTTTTTCACCCTTCTGTAGATTGAGTTTGCAATTTTGTTACATGACACAAAATGCCTCTCCCCAAAACGTTGACTTTCAAACAGCCTAGGAAATTGCAAGTTGGCTTACCCCTCTGACATGAACAGCTATGGATAGAAAGCAAACTAACTTTATTTAAAATACTGACATTGTTCAAATGTATTGATTATTTTATTTTACTGTATTGGTATAGAGACTATTTGCAAGTTTCCAACCAGTTCACCTAATCCAAAATAACACCACGACTGTAGATGCTTCAGGGCCGTGTAGATCACTCATTAATGATACTAGTATATTAAATTCTAAGAAACTCTAAATGTAGGCATATCAAATCACATCAATCAAGCTCTCAATAAAAACTGTCCCCCCACCAACAAACTATGTGCTGATTTCAGTGCTCAAGTCACTATTCGACATTATTATGAAGAAAAAAAATGTACTATGCTTTCAAAACAATCACTTAAGTATTTTCTTCCATAACTAAGAAAGATAAAACACTTTTTTTTACATGAATATGGTAAAAACAAAAGAAAAAAAGGACTCAGCTCAGAAATTTTGTATAAGACTTAAATTTAGAATATTATTTAACTAGTTTAATCCAGTCATTTGTCTGGTCATGTTAATGATTTGGTTGCCATCATGCAACTTAAAAGAAACTCCAAGTTAATGAAATGAGTCCCATAAACTGGGGTCTGAAGGCGCTGTCATTTACAGTCATCAGTGTTCATCGGCGGGGGAGATGAATAACATGACAGACGCAAACATGCATTTTCCTAGATTTTATTTTATGGACCGTTACTGTGAATGGCGAATCTGTGGCAACCCTGGAAATTCCGATGAGTAGGAAAAGGCACTAAGCTTTTCTTAAACATTAGAGGTCAAAACGCGTTTTTAAGATACCCGTGTTTGAAATTACTCATACTTCTTTAATAGAACTGAATATTTTCTTACTTGTATTGTTCATCATATTTTAAATAGAGATTGCATTAAAGTGCAAAATTCATAATGGGCCTCTGCAGTTTTTTCATTGAGAAATGAATATAAAATATTAAGTAAAGGTAGGATACATTATCACCCATGTATCAAATTTAAATTTACTTGATTTTCAAGTTTACAGATAGAGTTTATTCACGTTAACACTAGTGAGTTTAAAAGACTAATTATGTTAATTTTGCATACAGAGATAATCAAAGGAACAACTCTCCTACCCCCAGAATGGTTTAAGAGAGTGAAATGTAGCATCAGTCTAAGAAAAAGATGTGGACTGTACCAGCACGTCAGTGCTGGAAGGAACGATGGTGTCATGGTGGCCATGCTGGGCAGAGCAAGTTTCCTGGGGTAGGTCTGAATAGTAAGATGAATTGCTGTGTTTAAAGTATATAAGTAGTTTCAAAACAACAGAGCGGCCCCTAAACTGATGATGAATAGTTGCTTTGCACTCTGTTCAGTTTTTGGACTCTGTTTGGTCCGGCTCTTGTTCTCTCTGTGTGAAAATGATCATGAGTCAACTACAAAGTTTGAAACCCTCAGGACGGGACTATATTTGCAAAGAGCCTTGTGCCTCGCTTGCACTTTATGGAGGTTCAATGAATATTAATGAATGAACGGAGTATTTGCTTATGCTGTCCTATGGCTATTTTGTTCGGGAAGCGGTTACTTGGCCTGGAGATTTCCTCTATCTCACACTTTTGCTATTTAAATACAGTCCACAACCTAGTTTATGTTTGTAAGGTGAAATGGACTTAAATGTGCCCAAATATGATGAAGTACTGAATTTTTTCCAAGTTTCTTTTGCAACCATAGTTTTCCTTCATTGATTCCATTAAAAAAAAAAAAATACCCACAAAGCACCAAACTGCAGTTGTAAGCATCACACTATCCTTAAGCCTCCACAGTTTAAAAAAAAAAACAACAACAACCACACTTCCTCCTAAATGGCTACTGCTTCCCTTTTGGCCACTCACCAATATTCGCAAGGTAAGGTCACTTTTAATCCCACTGAAAATGGAGGGGGGGAAACCGAGGGGAGACTGTTTTTGTTTTCACTGATTCTGCCAAAGCAATAGCAGACATTGATGTTACAAGAGGGAAGGGCTGTCACAGTCCCTTAGTCCCAGCTCTGCCCTAGAAACAGTGGAAGAGAAACATTTTCTTTCCTCCCATGTATACCAAATACAATACAAAATATTAATATATGTATAGCCTCCCCGAGACCAGCACGATTGTTAACATTTGCTTTGAAAACAGCTTTCTGAAATATACTTAAAAAACCAAGTTTCTGAAATAGCCTTAGAAACCGAACATGCGTCTATAAAATTAATTAATCACTTTGAGGATGTAGCAGGAGAAAATGGCCATAAACATCTTATATGCTCAGCTGGTGGTCGAAGGTAGGCTGAAAAGCCAATTTCGTTTAAAAATGAAAAGGTAGGGGGGAAGAAACTGAGATTTGGAATAAAGATATATATGTTTGGGACAAGCAGAAAGCACATTTTATATCTACATGTGGCCTACAGAGAAGTAGAAGAAGGAAAAGGTGAAAGATTAATGAGAAGGGTTTTTTTTTTTTTTGCATTTTCTATCATCTATGTGAATTATTACCTAGATGCCTGATATGTCCTAAAAGAAAAACTGTGATGAATAAATAAACAGCTCTCGAAATCTTCAATAGGGTGCTTTACCTTGCAGGGAATATTATCATTGGCTTTTGATACAATTTCTGCTGCAGGGAAAGACTTTCAAAGCTCAGAATGCTGAAGCGTTGCCAGACACTCAAAGACCCCCTGCCGAGCGCGTCAAACTAAGAAATCTCTCTGAACTTGTCGAATTAAAAGTCATCTCCCTCTCTCTGCAACCCCTGCATGAGCCGGGAAGCTCTGTCCTCATTTTTGAGGCCCCTTCCATGATAAACAAATGGAGCCTAGAGCGTCTTTATTCTTTACAGTCATGCAATTAAAATTCTTTTTAAAAATGTAATTGAAGGCAATGAATTTCAAAAAGGAACTTCCACTTAACAATGAGACCGAGCGGTTTGAGTGGGCCGCGTTCCATTGTCTTCCGAAGGTATAAAGCAAAGCAGCTTCTTCTGAACCGGAGAAGTGTCCTTTTTTATTTTTATTATTTTGATTGTACATCAAGAGGCTCTTCTAAACTTAAACATCTCAGCAGGATTTATGGTTCCTGCAATGTCATAAGACTTAATCACTCAGACTGAGAAGAGGAGTCCTCTGTTAAAATGTGCACAAAGCCAGACGCGATCGCTGGGCGCCGCAAATCGTTATTTACCCACGACCCCGCCCCACCCCCGCTCCTGCACAAATTAAAGAAGTTTAATTTGTGTTTGCATGTTTAGGCACCACACTGCACATCTCCCCTGCCCCCCGCCCCGCTCTGGAGTGTTCATAACACTCACACCATGGTAATCATATGGTAATTTTGCTAGCAGTGAATTGTTGGGTTCATTACGACTGCAAGCAAACACAGTAACAAACAGTTCCAGACGTCCTTTGTCAGTTAGCAAAAAGGAGAAAAGTATTTTGAATACTTTCAGGAAACCCGAATGGGAATGATCTACCAGCTCCAAGCGACAGAGTTACAAAGTATTATTTTAAAAAAGGTTGAGTGTTTACATGAAGTCTTTTGGGGAGGACGTCTAATGATCCTTGGTGCACGCCTTCATAAGAGGGTACTTATACTGGTGTAGTTCATTGTTCTCCAAAGTCCGAAGTGTCATCTCTGTGGTAGATATGATGATTACAACATAATCTATAGCCTATTTTGCATTAAGTTTCTCAAACTATGCACTTCAGTTATGCTGCTGACACTCAGAACTGGTTTTGATCTAAATATAAGATATTTGTCAAGGTGCACATATGGACGCCGGGGTGGACTTGGTGGCTGTTCAAACAAAGATGTAACCATCTCACTACCGCAGCAGCGAGCGAGCTCGTGAGCAGTTTGACTCCCACCAAAATGGGGTAGGGATTACTATTATCTGTTTTTCATTTCAACAAAAAAGTATGGAGCAACTATAATAACTAAAGGCTTTGCAGAGCATCGGGAAATACAATCATGGTTTCTCATCTTGAATAACTCACCGTTTAGCCTTGGACTGAATTTATTTCTCTCAACTTTTATGCCTGGAGTTAGGCGGTGGGCATTTATCACTCCTTTTAGGCACCCGGGCTTTGAACTATTTTTCACGTTTGGGTAAAGTTCTGTTGTACAAGTGTTGGTGGAAGAAGGTACTACGAGTAGGCGCTAAGAATATGACCTGCGCGTGGTAGCCATGAGGGGTGGGAGTGGGGCGCACCCAGCCAATATCCGTGGAAGGTCTCACTGCAGAGAGTGAGCGCAGCCAGCCCACCTCCAGCTGCTGCGACTCAGGGTTCACAGGGCTTCACACCCAGGTCTGGGGAGAGCTGCTCCCCACCAGCCGGAGCTGGACCACAGTGCAATTTTACTACAGCCTGGCTCTTTCAACCCAATGGCAAGCACTTCAGAGGAGCCCCCTTCACCTTGCCCCCTGCTCCATCAGCCAGGGGACCTGCCCCAGCGCTCCCTGGATGCTGAGGCTCCGCCCACCCATGAGGGGCCTTTCGTGGGGGGCGCGCTGGCATCGCAGCCTGAATGCGTTCTTCCTGTTCACTCTTGCCTTCTCTCCCCTTTCTTCTTCTCAAATGTTCCCCTCAATAAATCTTTCGCGCGTGTGATTCCACGCTGTCATCTGTTTCCTGGAAGACCCACACTGATGCAATGACAGTCCTCAGGTTTGTATTTGATATATAGGGCTCTCTTCACCCTCAGAGAGGGTCAGTGCATTTCATTAGGTAGCACCCCTCCACCATCACACAGCCGGGACTGGGGTCCAGCTCTGTGCACCCCTGTGATTGGATATTTGGAAGAGCCAAAGTCAACACATCTGCGGCAAATGTAGCCAGTTGGTTGTAATCCAGGGAAAGTAGGCAGAGCCCAGATGAAATGCCATTGCAGGCTCTAGAAATTTTCCTTGACTGAAATAGCCCATCTTTTTTCAGAAATTCAATGAGGAGAAGTGTAAAAAATACCAACACTGTAAATCAAGAAACAAGAAGTCACAACCTGCGGAATTTTTGCTCGTCCTTCTTGTGACGTGCAGCTGAACTGCTCTCTCGTGTTAGTAACTTGTTCATAATCCACTGGCTTCCATGTGAGGCTTAGAAGATGGAACCTGGAAAGTTCAAAGAGCCTAAGTTTTCTGAGCTTTGGCTGCGTACTGCTGTTCACTCAGGTACTTTAAATATTGATCTTAGTATACGGGGTAATGGGACTAAATTGTGACGTATTTAGAAACATAATAACCACACTAGTCAATTTGCTGACTAGACCAACCCTATTCACAGGCCTCAGAAATACTTCCTGGGCCATGGAAAGATTCGAGGGCATTAACCTATAAATTCCCATAGCACGTTTTTGAGGTAGACTTCCGTTGTTTATTTAGGCATACGTACACATCTTGAAAGTAGTGTACAAAAAACAACATAACAGGAAATAACCTTCAAAATAACCAGGTAGGTAAGCAGACCAGATAAACCGGTACTTTAGGATCTTGGACAGAGGTTCTCTCACCGTTTGATAAGAAATGGTTGGAATCCATGTCCCCAAAGTAGCGAAGTATGAACATCACAACAGACAGCTTCTCCACCCCCTGCTACTCAAACAGCTTATTAAAGAGGACATGTAAGTGTATGGGCCAGAGTCCTAGATCTGCTCTCCCATCCTGCAAATACTCTCCGGGCTAGCGGCCCCACAAGCCGAGAGAAGTCCTTTTGGCTCAGGGTCTTACAAGTTAGAGGCCAGTTTCTTGAGTGCAGAATTGTTGGCCCGGCTTGTGCATTCTTCCGGCTCAGTGTCCTGGTTATTAAGGCCCAAGCATGGCTCTACTGACCAGTTCATCTAAGTGACCCAGCCTCCCAAGAGCGTTAAAGACACGCCGCTCTCACATTCAGTGCATTGTGTCCATTACATAGTATTTACCGGGAGACAGTAACGCCAGCCCCACGTATCTGCCCAGCACTGCTTATATGCTATGAACCACAGCTCTGTTTATCATTTAGACTTCAGTGTCTACTTTTTCCTTATTGGTTCTAGCTTACACAACTCTTAATTCACATTGCTAAATGCCTTTTTGAGACCATCATGCCCAGAAATTTAAGTGTAAAGCACTGGTGGTATGGCTTATTATCAATGTATTGTTTTTTGTATAATTGTAATCCATAGTGTTGAATTTTGTATCTGCAATTTTTTAATCCTCACCTGCAGATATGTTTATTGATTTGAGAGAGAGGGAGCCATCAATTAGTTGCCTCTCTTACATGCCCCAGCTGGGAATTGAACCATCAACCTAGGTATGTGCCCTGACCAGGTATCGAACCTGCAATGTTTTCATACACAGGATAACACTCAGCCAACTGAGCCACCTGGCCAGGGATGTATCTGCATTGTTTTTAAATTGACATTTATACATAGTATATGTCAACTGATATAATTAGCAATAAATTAAGTATTTTTACCTATTTCTTCAACAATGCTTACCAAAGAAGATCAGCAAAGATACCATCCTGAAATAACAAACCCTGAAAAAGGTTATTTTTTAAATAAAAAAAAAATCAATGCCAGTATCAAAACTAATGAAACATGGTTCAGTGTCTTGCTCTTAGTTTTCTTCTGTCAGTTCTTCATTCAAAACTGTTACATTTTAACGTGGTATGAGGACTTTATAAACATCCTGCCTTTTATCAATTCCATTCACATTTGAATCACTCCAAAGTAAGAGAAAAAAGAAACATTTCTGCTTTATCATTTTAAATGCTAAAATGAAATGTATTATCTTGAAAATTGCAATTATCTGCACAAAACTGTCGGCTCAATCATGCCTAAGTATTATTTGGCAAAACAGCTATATAAAAATATCTATTTTAGGTTAAATACTAAGTAACAATTTTTTGTCCCTTTAGAAGTTTTAAGCTTAAAAAACCACCAAACAGATGAGCTCCGCTTCCCAGAGGCACAGATGAGAAGGTGGGAATGAATGGATGACCGAAACCTCAGGTCCCCACGGAAGGCCTGAACAAGTTAGCAGTTCAGTGATCATTTTGACAGAACTAAACAAACTGCCCAGAATCCTTTGTCATCCATGACTGAGAAAGGCAGGCTTTCTCTCTGTGTCTTTTCGGACTGCATTCATTCTCTAGTTTCTAAGGTTAGAGTTCAGTGTCACCAGCCGGAAGGTGAATGACTATGTTTTCACAAAGATCAGAAATTGGTTCTACATGAACTTTTCCATTTTTTGATGAGTTGATCAAGAGCATATATGAAAAGAGAAATGACTTCCTTGCTGAGTCCAATGTTACATCCCCCTTAGCCCTCAGAAAACATCCCCTGTGTTCACCTGCCATTAGCATTGCAACTGGACCACTGGAGATGTAAGCGGCCATAAGGAGAATCTTGTATAACCACGGAAACTGGATCTCTGCGGTGATCGAGGTTATAAAAGCACTGTGAGGCCACCGGCCTCCAGTCCTGACCTGGTGCTTTGCACAGTAAATCAGTCAAAGTTCTCAAATTTGAACTCCAACATTCAAAATTATGGAGACTCTACTTTGATTCTTATAAAGAGACACAATTTAATTATCCATATGCCATGCTTTTTTGTGAACACTTTATTTGCTATAAGTCCTAAGCTTTCCTTAGATAAATGCCACAATCTATAGATAGTTATTATTTCAGTGAATAATACGCTTAGAATGTGTGGAATGCTGGAAATAATGTCGAAACTGGAGTTGCAACATCTGAATATTACCGCTACTACTGTCAGGAGCAGCCACGGATAAATCACTCAGGCTTGTGGATCTTGGTTTATGTCATTACGAGATCTTCAGACCGCCTGGCTTCAAATGTCTCCACCATGTGTGTTGTTTTCAAACCTGTGACCCTATTTTGTATAGAACATTTCTAACAATTTCATCATGCAAATCCCCACCATTTTCTTACTTCGTTTTCACACATAAGGTTGCCTTAAGGGTTAAAGATATTATTTTTAACATTTTATTTATTTATTTTTAGAGAGAGGGGAAGGGAGGGAGACAGGGAGAGAAACATCAATGGGTGGTTGCCTCTCACATGCCCCCTACTGGGGACCTGGCCTGCAACCCAGGCATGTGCCCTGACTGGGGAATTGAACCCTTTGGGCTGCAGGCTGGCACTCAATCCACTGAGCCACACCAGCCAGGGCTAAAGATATTATTAAATGGCAAATTAATAGAATAGACTTTACAGAGGTCAGCTGAAGATTATTTTTAAAATAAGTTGTGCCCCACTTAAATTAAGCTAAACTTAAAAGACCCGTCAAGAATATCATGGCCAAGCTTGGAATATTGAAAAGGGGCATAAAAAAATATATATACTTCATGAATAGAGAAGAATGTAAGCTGGAGAGATAAAGAGGAGGTGGTAAAAACAAAAAAGACAACCCAATGAACAATGAAAATTATACTTCCAAATAGCACTTTTCTCGATTACACATAAGAAGACTCATATATCTGGAAAAAATCAAATGCAATGTAGCCCTCAGGACCAAGGCTAACACAGGCCTGTTCAATGTTGATTTGATCCCGAAAACAAATAAAAAATAAAAGGCAGACTAAGAAGCGAGAATAACGTTTAGTGTTTCCATTCCTTAAGCGTCCCTGAGAAGAGTCTCATTTTTAATCTAAGTCAAATGTGATCTTTCTTTTTGTTACTTTTTGTTTGCCCACGTCCTCAGGGGAGAGTGCATGCAACACTGCCCACGGGTCTGTCACGGAACTGGTCCCCACAGGGAGTCTGCCCTCACAGAGTCATTTTATATTCCTGCCTCTCCTTACAGTTTATTACAGAAGTTGAAGAACAATAGTCCAACCCCTACAAAATGATTTGTAAGTAATGTCAGAGAAGGGATAGAAAGCTCTGAGTTTGGTGACTGTGGGAGCGTTGACAAATGCCCGTGAATCTTACTTCCATTCTATGTAAAATCTGCATTTGCCTAAGTCAGGGTATTGCTGTGGTAGGTCAGTGAGGTGTTTGTACTCAACTCTCGATTAAGAATTGATCTGCAGAATGTTTGAAGGCTGATGGGAAGGAAAAAAGTCACTACGGGGGGAGAAGCAGGGACAACACGAAGACCAGAGGCTTCGGGAGCCAAACTATGGTTCCTGATAAGACAAGACAGAATGACCTTCGGAGCACCGATGGTGTGACTCATCCTCCCCTGGATGAAAGGCTTGGGGAAAGGAAAACGGAGTAAGTTCAGGGAAGTGGGTGGGTCTGATGGCATGTTTTTCTGTTTCTATCAGAAAACAGCTATGAGCATAGGAGGCCGGGCTATTGGTTGTTTGTTGGAGGTGAGGGGGCGGGACGACCCGAAAGAGAACTTGAAAGGGAGATCCAGATTGCCATGGAATTTCAATGAACGCCAATAGCATTATGAAAGGACGAGAAAGCTTGTGGCACATTAAACTATGTCCCTGGAGACACCTTGCAGTTCTTTCCTGGAATCTGTGACCGATAGGTCACTTGCGGCTGTAAAACTTATTTCACACACACGTACACACACCTCTTCTTTTCAACCTAAAATGAGAACAACATTGTGTTGTGTGTATTACGGAATGTTAGATTGAAGGAAATAACTGAGTTTTTTTTTCCCCTTGCAGGAAAAAATAGGAAAGTTCTCGAAATTTCAGCCTTTGAAATTATATGAATAATCTTGTAAAGCTTGAATATCAGGTCGGGAGCTGCAGAGCAGATTCAAGCAGACCCTGATTTGAGCCCTGCCCATGACAGAATTCCTAAGGTGGGATTTTCAGTGAGCCAAGGCATGGTGAGAAGGGGGTGGAAGTGGGGAGGTTTTTCAGAGGAGAGAACGCTGTGAAATAATTCAAAAGCATAGAACACATAAGTGCTGGAAAGTGACACCTTTCAAAACCTTCCAGAGCCGTTTTCTCACACGGAGAATGTAAACAGATCTGATCCTAACCCTGTGAGGTCTGCTTGTGTTTCTTTGGAAGTCTTCCTTTCTGTGAGGCAATAAATAGTCCTGAAAATAGATTTCTTAATGTATTCTTTCTAGAAAGTGTTTACAACGGAGGGAAATTTCCCTTGCTTATATTCCTGTCTACCCTTCTATTTTTGGGAAGACTGACGAACAGGTGCTGTGTGCTTATAATCTAGCTCAACCAAAATGACGGCATGATCTCTCGACTCACCATGTCACCTCGTAAACACAAGGAACAGCGGCTGGTGGAGTTCTAGCAAGAAGATGCCCTGAACTTGAGAGACACAGTGTTTGCAGCTTCTCAAAGCCTGTTAGTACAATTTATTGTGAAGTAATATTGCAAAATTCATAATAAAAATGCCCCTGAACAGTGACGGTTAAAAAAAGCCATAAACATACCTACTGAAGATTAAAAACAGAAAAAATATCTCTGAAGACAGAAATAAACCTTGTAATAACTTTGATATGATTTTGAACCAGCTTCTGCAGGTAAAAACAGTGTTCTTTCTGCTGTCACACTAATGCTTCCTTACCATAAAAATTTTGAATAGTGTCTGCCTTTAAAATGTTTGTATTTTCAAAATAAAATATAAACTCCAAACTGTTTTCATAACACTCAGACTGGGCTGTATTAACCTATTAAGAAGAGAAGACACTAGGCAATATGAGAACTAAGTTATCTCTGAATATATTTATTCCTCCAAAATTCTGAAGACGTTAGTACTGAGTATAATTAGAATTTTGACAGCAATGCAAATAATTCCAGTGGTCCAGGAGAACATAAATAATGAACTAAGTCATCTTAAAAAATCACTTCCTGTCTCAGTTAAATAACCTAGGCCAGCTATCTAGCCATACAGAGACATCTTGGAAAATTTGTCAGAGTTCTTCATTGTGCTTAAGCACAGATAGAAAACTTTTCTGAAAAGGTGATTTCCTAACTGAAAACCTGGGATAAAAGTGATGACAAGAGTCAGGCTAACTTGCTGCAAACTTTCTGGTTGCTGAGGTCAAGGGCTACTTTACCGGGGAGGGGCAGACGGGCCTTTCTTTGCGCTCTTAGCTCTTACTGCCGTCGACACTGCCTGTGTGCAGGGGCCAATGAGGCAGCACCTATCGACTTTAAGGAGAATTAGCTGCTAGTCCGTTACCTCTTTAATCTTTTAAATTGATATAAATAGCAGATGTTATCTAAGGACCAAATAGTTTGTACAGTGAGCAATAAGCTTATCTTTATTCTCCAAAGGCCAAAAAAAAAAAGAGATAAAGAAACAGGGACATAAGTGCATAGACAGAAAAATAGGAATTGACTAACATCTCAACATTTTTATTTTTTACCTTTTTTAGCAGACTTTCCTTGGGAACATCTTATCAGACATTCAGAATATAGGGCTCAATGGTTATGGTGTCTACATTATTATACATGACCTATGCGGTATAATACATTAACTATGTTGTCAATGGAAATATATTTTAAATTAAAACAAAGTATATTTAATATGTTACTTTAAAAAGTAATACATGTGCAACTGATTATGTAAAAAAAAAAAAGTCATAGGATTCTTCTGAATCTCATACCCATGTCCCAAATTTGTACACATGAAGGTCTAATTATATCCAGTAATGTTATAGCTAACAAGCAACCTAGGTATTAGTGATTTTAATTAAATAAATCCCTTTAAAAAATAACCACATCTTTAGCTAATGTTGACTACAAATTTGTTACTGATTAACATGGAAAAAGAGGGATTATGCTTTTTAAGGAAAAATATAAGGTAAAAGAGTCATTCTTCCCCCCCCCCCCCAAGTACTTGTGTCTTTTCACAATATCCCAAATGATAGCCAATTTTCTCTCCTGTCAGCACTGACTGGAACATTTTGATTGCATTACATCAAAGGCATTTCATAAGGAGCTTCATGAACATTTATCGGGTTTCTAATGCCAGCCTCAGACCAGTGTTGGAGACCGGAAGGAAAAATACAAGCTTCTCGCTCTCCGTGAGCTTCCAGGTTGGTGCAGTCGGATACTAACCAACGGAAAAATATTGTGGTAAAAGCTATAAGCATCGAACTAAGAAGTATAAGAGAGGGAAGTACAGAACTATGACCAAGCGGAAGGAAGGCCTTGTACTTCGAGATGAGGGAAGGGGTAGATCAGGGAGGGCCAAAGCCACATTGGCTGGAAGGATGAAAGGGTGAAAAGGGCTTTACCAAATGGACAAGGGCAGGTGGGGTCTCAATGAGGAAAGCAGGATCTATTGGGTTGACCAAAAAGTTTTAGGGTTTTTTTTTCCATAAATAAGATGGCTGTAGTAGCACTTAGTTGTCTTTAACTTCATTTGAAACAACTCTGTTAGATTGTAATGTGACAGCTGTCATATAAGCATGCTTCGAAAAAGTTTTATAAAAATTGATGAATTTTTGTGTAGTCATTTTCATACTGAAGGTGGAAGAAAATATACAACGTTTTCAGCATGTTATGCTTCACTATTTCAGGAAAGGTAAATAGGCAAATGAAATGCAAAAAAGATTTGGGCAGTGTATGGAGAAGATGCTGTGGCTGACTGAACATGTCAAAACTGGCTGGCAAAGTTCGTGCTGGAGATTTCTCGCTGGACGATGCACCATGGTCCGGTAGACCAGCTGAAGTTGGTAGCGATCACATTGAGGCATTAATTGAGAACAATCAATGTGATACCACATGGGAGAGAGCCGGCAGACTCAAAATATCTAAATCAATAAAGTTATTGGTGAAAACGAAAAATGTGTCTTTTATTTTATGAGAACACTAAATGGACTTTCGGCCTACCCCATAGGTATATAGAATTGGGTAATATATCTAAGATTATTAGTAAGATGCCTGGATATAGAAGGAAAAAAATAGAAATTTCAAACAGGAGTAGTCTCTAGGAATAAAGAGGTCAAATAACATCACGTGAATAACAAAGTACAGGAATGAAGAAGGAAAAAGGATGGAGACGGAAAACTGAAAGAGAGTCTAGGATATGACATTCCCATTCTTTTTGCATTTAACTTCCATCTTTAGAAAATTTTATGTTGAGTAACAAATTACAAATCGATCTTAGACAAAGAGTAACAGAGGCCTAAATAAATTACTCAAAGCACTTCTTCCGTAACAAACAGAAATGTTTTCCCTTTTCATGTTGTCCAGTTCTTAACCACAGATACAGAAGTTTTTGATGGATACATAAAAAGAGAGAAACAATTAATATTTTGCTTTTTCAGTTAACAATATAATCATATGTTCACCTTGTTAACAATATAATCATATGTTCACCTTGTGTCTGCCATATATTCCTGAAAATATTTTTCTAATCTGTAGATATGCCATGAAGGTTTTAAATATTTTCAGAGGCTGCATCATGTTTAAGTACATTTGCCAAAATTTACTTGGAGTTTTCCTGTTTATGTTACAGGCAATAGTTTGTTACCATAAACAATGTGGCAATAAACCTGCTTATGCATTTTCCCTTTTGAATTAGTTTCTTTTTATTTTGAATTAGTTTCTTATGATTCATTCCTAGAAGAAAGTTATAGGTCAAAATATGTAAATATTTAATAGCTTTTGATAAATATGTTTGTATTGTCTCTGTAAACTATGCATGTTTAAGTATTTCTCTTCTAAACAGTCTCCAAATTGTTTGTGGTTAGGGACCATGGTTTTAATTCATGGACTTCAGGGCCTAGCTCATTGCTTGGCCCCTAAAAGATGCTCATATAGTATTAACAAATACTATTTGTTAAACAATTGTGGCCAGTTAATAGCTGCCAGCAAGCATCCCTTCTTCCTCATTTTAAGAAACGTAATGTGGATTTTAGCTGGCATGTCATGAAGCCACCTTTAATATAACTTCTCTTAGCCTCCCATTCAATCTATGTGTAGCTAATATTACATATGAAGTTAAATTCTGGTCAATGAGTATTATACGGGATTCTCAGGGAAGCTGCTTAAAAGATGTTGTAGCTGGCAGGTAGCACTTTTGTCTTTCCTACAATTACCTTTCCTCATGCCTGGAATATAGAGGTGATAGCTGGAGCTCCAGCAGCCATTTTATATAAAGAGTTAACTTTGAGGATAGAATCCAATACCAGTATAATGAAACAAAAAAATTGAAGTAGCCTATATTTCTAATAACCATGGAGTTACTACACCTTCCCTTGACTGCTCATCTCAGGACATATTTTATATGAGAGGAATAAACATTTATCTTTCTTAAGGCTGTTCATTTCTGGAATTGATTTCTCAACAACTGAACTTAAATAACTGAAAAAAATAATGTCACAAAAATAAGTGTATCATTTGACCTCAATCCTGACTATATATATTTTTAGTTTTAGAATTTATTCATTTTATAGATTAGAAATGCCAACTCGGAATTTAAAATGTACCTTTATTTTATTATTAGGAATATTTATTTTACTAATTGTAGATAATGTTTTGTAAATTAACTATCTATCTCTTGGCAACACAGTTATTTGAATCTTAGAAGTCTGTCACCAGTTTTTATGAATTCTTCATGTGGTATAGAGAATACAGTAAAAATTAAACACTGAAACCAAATCTAAATGAGTTTTTCTCATTTCTCTTTGTCTATGATTGTGTTATCTATGGTTTTTATAACTTTCATATTAGTCTGCATTTCTAATTTTTCTATGTAACACTTCAGAGAAGATAAATTCATTGTCCCTACAGAAAACTGACAAATATTCACATCTATTTATGCTTATTTCCTTAAGATTCATTTTGAAATCCAAACCCACCTGAAATTGAATTTTGAAAAATGTTTCTTTTAATTAATTGTTTACTTTTAACTGTAAAGGGCCCTTTTCCATTAAATATAGAAAAACATCAGAATTTGAATCCTTGGTCTAACGGATATATTTATTAACCTTATTATATTTCAATTTCCTTATCTGCAAAATTGAGAAACATTTTAGAATAAACTGGGAATATGAATAAAAAGTGGTAGCACAATACCTAGCCCATAGCACTTAGTTCTAGAATAGCTCCCCTTTTTTTTGTTTACAAAATAAGCATTTTAGTAAATTCATTAAAAAATAAGTGAAAAACAATGATATTAGTTCAATGTTTAGTGTAGGTATTTAAAAATTAATTACTTCTAAAATATTTCAAGACTTACATCTTTAATTTGTACTATTTTAGAGGTGCATATGTCAATCTATGTATTTTTTCAAATCAAATGATTTTTGATTTTATTTTCCTCCAGAGGGAAGCAGGCTTCACTATGGCCAAAAGTAGTACAAGGGGACAAACAGCTGCATAATTAATGCTCTTCTAGCTAGATAGGGTTTTCCACTATTTTCCAAAATATTTGGAGGTGATTAATTCCTGTTCCTGGGAAATTGGTCAAGTTTGCTGGACTCTGGATTTAGGGAAAACATTTAACTGAAGAAAGCTTCTGAGAGGTAAAAACATTCATTTTTCTTTGCATTTAGTTCCCAAATGGAGACAAATAGCTTAAAAGCAATATTAACCTCGATGTGCTTAGGCTATTTATCTTCATAAGAAACAGTCTGAAAACAAGAAAACAAAGCCCATAAAAATGATTTTATTTAATCACACAAGTATATCTCACCAAAAATCTTTAGTTATTTCCTTAGGGCTTAATTCTAAGCTCAGTAACTCATGTACAAATTCTATGGATGTCAATGGAAGCTGAGCGTCTGGAACTCCGGGCCAGATTTGGTTGTCATGGATGAATTAGCCAAAGAGGGCCTTAGATCAATTTTTTTCGAACATAAAGTGCTCTCAGTCTGTAATCCTTTTCCATCCTTCCAAATTTATTGACCTGATCCAGTAATAATTATGGAATCTCCCTAGTATTACATCAAAGATTACTTTCATGCATGTATCATAGAGGCAGGAGCCTTAAAACATTTACCTTTCCACATAAATGTTAATAAGCTTGCAGCAATATTTCATCATAGCCAAAAGAGAATCCTGTGACATGCTTTCTGACAAGGTCAATTTCACTTAAGGAAAAATGCTAACATTTGAAAGTCAGCCATTCAATTAGAGTTATTATTGCATTTTCGTTATCTTGTTACAGGATAGTAATTTGATTCCAGTAGTGCCACAGTTATTTAGGTAGGCTTAAAATATTTATTGAAAGTCACAATGCATAAGTGAAAAAATTTATATCATTCTCTAAGTCCAAAAGAAATGGTGTTTTAAGAAAAGCTGCTTTCAAAAATGTTTATCTAGATATTTTTAGCATGTAAATCTTTTCCTATAAATTAAAACTTCTTCAAGTGCATGCGATTGGTCAGAAGACTACCACTCCCCAACAAACCCCCCACCCCCGCTCCATGCAAGGCCTAACTCCAGTGCTCTCCTTAGCGAGTAAATTTAATGTTAAATCGATGTACCTTGAGCTACCCATCCTGATTGGTCCTATAATACCACCTACAGATCGTGCTACTGAGTATCTGAAGGGAGATCTTAATAACGCATCCACTTTGCCTGGAGTCTTTTACTGTCCTTTCCCTCAAGTGAAGTGCAAGATGTGTCTGCAGACATTGTGGTGGATTACACTCCACTGCACACTGAATTACAACTCAAATCGCAGTGCGCCTTAAGGACCTTTCGCAGCGCTTTAAAAATGAAGACACTTGGCCTTGTCTGCCCTTCATTTTTTAGTGATGTGGTCTGGAGTGGTCTCTGCATTTTTAACAAGTTCTCCTAGGGGTTCTGATTCTGTGCATCCATGGTCCCCACTTTCAATGAACACTGACAACCAGAAAGTGAGCCAAGCTGGCACCAGAGTATGGGGCCAATGGTGGGGTCTGGGGTTGCCGCATGCCCATTGGAACATCGTTGGAATCAGTTTGCCAAATGCAAAGGAAACTTCGTGCTTAGGGGCCCAGTAACCACGTGGCTTGGAAAAGGCACATAGCAACTGGGAATGAAATCAAAGGCCGCCTTTCTATCGACTCTGTTGTATCTTACGAACCCTGCCTCTCTGATGGTGTCTGTTGTGATTCCCGCATCACTGTTCTCTATACTGCAGTGGGGTACCTTCAGTAACCCCCAAATTTACATGTTGAAGTCCTCCCCTCCACCCCATTCCTCAGAATGCAGCCATTTTGGTCTTTAAGGAGGGTTAGTTAAACATCGTGGCTGGCTCAGAGGCACAAGTGAAGACAGCCCTGGCGGACTGGGACCTGTGTTCCCCTGAAATGTAAGGAATGCAGAGTTGGATCGTAAAAGCCGCAACTCACATTTCAGCTCACGGCCTCAAAAGAGGACAAACCTGACAATAAGGACCGTTTTTCACTTCGAAAGCATCGTGGTTCATACCTGTTACATATTTTTTTGTGAATAGTTCTTTTATTCATATACAAATACATTTGGGGCTTCCAAGAATGACAGCAGACTGAAGCAGTCATGCAACCCCTCTCACAGATAAAAATGATGAAATCTGAACAAAATTGTAACTACTGTTTGAAGGCCTTGGAACGTACACAGAAGTGAATGGATTCCTGAAAAACTGCCACTGGAGGGGGACGTTTCGAGCTGTTCTGCCCAAGCGCACTCCCAGATTCCCAGAATTGTGGGGTAGAGAACCAGAAACAGCCCCCGTGGTCTTGGCTTGAAGTAGCAAAGGCAGGCGAGGGCTGGAAAAACTGCAGAAAAAAATATCTAAATCAGAAAGAATTCCTTGAGGGGTCTACCCTCGCACAGCTGCAATGGAAAGCGTGAGAGCTGTAAGATTTTAGTGTTTTTACCCAAGAAATCTGTGGCCGTGACAGCAGAAAAAAATGCAGCCTTACTCGCTTAGTTAAAGATGGCAAAGAGAATGCAGTGTTGGAAGAGAGACTGGAAACTTTGGGGGAAAATTCTGGATTGGGAGGAAAAGAGAAAAAACAGACTCCCAATCTGAGCATAAACCTGGTGCAAACCCCAAACTCACTTCCACACTCCATATGTGCCGTGAAGGGTTAGGGGGCTTGGGGCCAGGGGTGGGCTGGCAGACACCAGAGAGAGACTCATTCCTAAAAGACATTGTTGCTCTGGGAGGAATGTCACGATTTTGCTGCTTTTCGAATGGAAGGCATTTCCTAAATCCATGCACGGCTCCCGCGGCAGAAAGCTGAAGTCTCATCGGGCCGAGGTGTCAGAACAGGGTTGTAAGTTGGGGGGGAAGATGAAATTTTAGGAGGATTTCCGAGAAGCAAGGAAACCAGAGAGACTCTGTGAACCACAGCATCTGAATATAAACTTCACTCAGACACTCGAATCATCACCAAATTCTATAAGCAGAGTGGGAATGCAGAGGGGAACAGGCTACAAAGAAGGGACACGGTCTGAAGTTCGGGTCCAGGCACACTCACTGACTACTTAGAACCCAGTATGAAACAAAAACCCTCTGTTAGCAAGAGGGATGCATCGCCAGACAGAAACAGACACAAAGAAACAGGGTGCAGTGGTCAGCGTGGGTCCGTGAGGAGAAACCCAGCCCTTCGGCTGCCTTTGGAGCTACTGGGCATCACAGAGAGCGAATGGACTGTGGAGCAGAATGGTCAGGATTTCAGTCCCTGCTTCACCGCTGACTGGGCGTGAACGTCAGAGGACGGTTTAATTTCTCCGCGCCTCTGCGTTCTCATCTCTAAACTGGAATAATAATAGCGTGTCCTGTTCGGGGCACTTGGGAGAATTAAAGGAGTTGATACATGAACAGCACTTTAAAAAGACATCATCCTGTTAGCTATTGTGATAATGATGACATCTGTGAGGAGACGCATAATACAACGCTCCTTCCAGCACTTACATGCAATTCCAGGGAGGAAGGGGGTGGTTGGAGGCAAGAGCCATGAGCTTATTGAAAACACTGAGTTGGCTTTGATAATGCTACATTTCAAAGTAGCAGAACAGAAGCACAAAATACAGCTACAAAGAGAAAGTTATACTTGTTTTCCTTGCGTAACTGAATTTTTGGTTAGGTTTGTGCCGATTTCTCACACACATAATTACATGCATGTTTACATATAAGCCCATACCTGCCAGATATTTGCTCCTAGAGGGTATATTGGATTATAGCTTGTTTTTTTTTCCATTCTGACTATTTTTGATGAATAGCAAGCTTATCATTCTGACTTCCTCTTTTTTAATCCAACAAATTCAGAAAGTTATTATAAAACTTGGACCTTCTTAAAAACCGTGTTTCATTTCTAATATTACTGCATTCTGGTAAAAAAAAATATCATCTATAAAATACATGAAAGTTGTCTCAATTCCATTGATTTATTACAGGGTTAAGATTTTTATATCATTTCCTTTTCATCCCTGGTTATTCATGTCCTCAGACCCTCGCTGTTGCCTACCATGGGCGTCTTGCCTACCAGAGTGCGGATGTAATGACAAATAAAGCTCTGCATCTACCCTTAAAGGTCTCACAGGGCAATAGAGATGCAGACTTAAATAAGAAGAAATTGTAGCAGTGTAAGATGTAGGCAGGGAGATATAAAAATAGTATTAAATATAGAATAATCAGTTTGAGAATTGGAAAGAGAATTATGAGGCCTTCATGAAAGAGATGTTTAAACAGCATCTTAACCCATGGGAAGTTACTTTATAAATAGAGGAGAAAAGATTTCTATGAACAATAAAGACTATGTATAAGTCATGGCAGCGTAAAACAAGAAGCAAGTTCAGAGAACTGTAAATAAATTCCAAATGTTAATACAGTGGGAAGTAGGGAGGAAAACCAGGAGATCTGATGGGAGGACAGGGTTCAGCTTGTATTTTGACTTAGTTCCTGTGTACGGATATCAAGCAAGTGGTAACAGAGGGGAACAGAGTTTTAGGTGTCCCTTCGTGAGGACTTGGCAGCTGATCTGCTGTGCCTGGGGAGAGAAGCTGGCATGGGTGGGGACTTGAGGCCGTGGGAAAGGCCCAGTGTTCGAAAACCTGAAGGGCTGCTCAGATATTTAGTTTCGGTCGCTAATGACCTTATTAACAGACAAAGTTTCCCTACTGAAGCGCAAGTTGAGGAGGGGAAAGGTAAGTCTATACAATTAGACTTCCAAATTCCTGTGGGGCACACCTACCTGATGCTGTCCAGTCAGAGGCTGGGAATGGGAATCTGACATTTGGAATTCAAAACAGAGTTAGGGGCTGGACACCTGGGTTTGGAGAAGACTAAATCTCTGCCACTTCTCTTAGGTAGAGAGAGATGAGCAGAGAGCTGAAGAGAGAGCCTTAGGAGGCCAGCAGTTTAAGGGATGGACAAAGAAGTGGCAATTGGCAAGTGAAACTGTATGAGCCAGGAGTCTCCAGAGAAACAGAAGCAGAAAGATGTATATCTACGTATATAGACATTTGGCCCAGCCCAGAATTCACAGGGTAGGCTGGCGGCCAGGAGACGCAGAGAAAAGTTGCATTTGGAGTCCAAAGGCAGTTGGCCTGCAGAATCCAATCCTCCTTGGGAGAGAGGAGGATTGTTTTCTATGAAGGCCTTCAGCCGATTGGGTGAAAATAGAGGGTGATCTGTTTTACTCAATGTCTACTGATTTAAATACTAATGTCTTCTGAAAATATATCTTCACAGAGACATCTAGAATAATTTCACCAAATGTCTGGGGACTGTGACCAAGCCATGTTAACACATAACATTAACCATTGCAGAAATTGAGGAAGATTCCGTAATGAAGATCAAGCAATTGGCTGGGGGTGGTGGGGCAGCATGGGGAGAGAGATGTCATTAAGCTTAGAGAGAAAAGGATTTGAAGGAAAAAAACAAGTGATTCAAGGGGAAGCAGGATGGAACTGGAAATATGCTACATGTCGAGGCAACAGGAAGTCACCATGATACACTGTCTTTTCACAGAAGCCAATGAGCAAAGAGTTGAGAGGTTAGTATGAGGTGAGAAACAGGAGACAACATGTGTCTCATGAATGGAAATCATGGAAGGATGGTCCAAGGGTGAATAAGAGTGCACGGGACCTGCTTTCTCTCTAGAACTTGGAAAGATATAAAATAAACTTGCTATTATTAACAGCTTGGCTGGTAAAGTGACTGTAGCTCAACAGGTTAACACTCTAGGCGGAACTGCAGGTCCACGGAACTCATAGAGACTCATACTGTCATCCTGAAGACTGCTTCTCCAATCATGAAACTGCAGGGACATTTTGGGGAGGAGGGAGTGTTTTGAATGGTTTCGAGCTCATATCAACCAAAGAAAACCTGGTAGGTAGCTGCTTCCTCAGTGAGGCAGGAGGGTTACATGTGGGCAAAAGAGTGCCCTGGGCAATTTTTACCACTTATTCCCAAGTTATTTCTCGTTTTTGATTAATACTGTAATCTCTAACATAGAACCTTGAACATTCCTAAGCAAATTCTTATTCTATGAAAAATAATATTCTCATTTATTTTATATTTCCTCGTAACGCACCGTTGTTTAGAAGGTCAACACAAGATAGTGCGGAGAAATGAGCAATGAGGTATGTGGATGGCTGAGCAAACACTTTGCCGGTGGTGAGACCTAGACATAGCTTTTCACGTTCAAGCCAGTATTCTTTCTTTAGGAACACCTATTCCAGTCAGAAATTCAGGGAAAAAAAATATGGATGACGGACACCCCCTCCACAGACAAGCCTATCTATTTCCTGTTATGGCCAATTATTCTGACAAATGTCATAAATCATATGACCTATGTATTACTTTGTGGTCTTCAAAACATTAACACCACTGAAAGGGGAAGAATCTATACTTTGAGGCCCAGATTTTCATGCCATAAATGTACGGACAGTATAAAACATCTTCCCTGGTAGGATCTCATAAAAATACAACACATTTTGGTCATTGCCACAAAATAAACTTCCAGGGGCCAGCAAAGCACATCTAATTTGAAGCGAGAAGTAATCTCACTTGTTCCACTTGAGTTGGGCAGTCAGGTGCTTTGCTGCATTTGAAGAACATCCATTCAGTGTAATGGCCTGAGGTCACTTCATCTAAGGTATCTCATTATATTGAGGGAATATAAGCACTTCAGTGACTTGCTTTCAATACATGAACGGGGAATTTCAATGTAATAAGGAAACCAGTATCAATTTTCCCTCACTGTCTGATAAAATGCTAGTTCTCAAGGTTTCATTTTTTGAAATGGATTTGGAAAAGATGCAACAATAGGATCCAATGATTCCTGAAGAATTTAGTACCGAAACCTGCTGTTCTTCCTCTGATTAAGAGATTTGGGGAGAAGGTGGGTTTTAGTGTCTTGGATGCCTTTTTGTATCCTTCCTTGTCCTGGAACAATGGTTAGCAGTTTGTTTTTAGTTTGGTTCCTTATGTCAGTGGCCAACAGCCAACCCAGCCCTTTCTAAGGGATGGGTGGGAGGGGTCAAGGTAAAAGGCATTTATTTTTGTACAAAAAAAATTTTTTTTGCATGTGTGATTTCATTCTATGTTTACAACAGTCTCATGAGTTTGATACAACTAAGTTTGAGCCCTATGAAATGACTGTTCTGTAGGTCAAAAGTTGTATAATGTTGGCAATTCCTTGTGATTCAGACTGAAAGGGTTCTGGCCTTAACAGTGAGCAAACTGGGGCTCGCAGGTGTTGAATAGTCCACTGAAGGTCAAACGGTCAGTATATTGCACTATTTTAAGTCAAATTTTGATTTCTTTACCATTCACTTCCTTAGGAAAATAGTATTCTAAAAATCAGACTTTCAGAAAATTTAGAGTTCCAAAGGCCTCAAAATCTACTGCTAGATTTTATTTCCATCCTGTGCTTAGAAGCAGCCCGATCAGGCGGGTCAAAGGGACACGAAAGGCGGCTGAAAAGCCTCCCAAGGCCAAGGCTGGAACAATTTAAGCAACAACACAAACAAAGTAGCATTGAATTATAATCCACAGTACAACATATATACCCAGTAGTCATACTGATAAAATTAAGTGATTGAATAAGTAATGGCTGACATAAAACAGACAAATCTTCTGTGTGGAATTTTGAATTATTTATATGGATACTGTTATACTATCTCCCCACTCCTTACGTGAGAACTATGCACGGTGACTTTCTTTCAAAGAGAACAGTATAGAAAGAGAAAAAATATAGAGAAACTTCACTATTGAGAAAGCGAACAAACGGTACCTCTTGCCAGATGACCAAGGTCAATGTCAATGGTGATAAGTCAGGCTGATAGGCTGTTCCCTTGAATGTGATGTGATGGGAATAGCAGTTTATCTCACTGACTGTTCTCAGGACAACGTATAACCCCAGCCTACTCATGGGAAAAAAAAACATAAATCCCAACTGAAGGACATTCTACAAAATACCTGACTAGTATGCTTCTGATGCGTGAATGAAGGTCATCAAAAACGAGGGAAGTCAGAGAAACTGTCTGAGTCAACAGGGGGCTCCCAGGACATGACATCTAAACGTGAAGTGGTCTCTGGGGTGGGTTCCTGGCACAGAAATAGGGACAATGGGTAACAACTAGGCAAATCTGAATGGTGGATGGAGTGTAAGGAGTAATAATGTATCAATATTGGGCCTTTGTTGTGGCAAATGTGCCAGACTAACAAAATATGTTACTCATAGGGGAAGCTGGGTGTGGGGCATAGAAGAATTCTGTATGTTTACTAGTTAGAGAAAGCAGTTGTCTTAAAGGTTCAAGCAAAATGAGACAAAATCATTCTGAATATGACATGTTTTAAATATCTCATGTACATTATTAGTTTATGTGTGTTTGTTATAAAATTTAGATTTTTATAGCTCATAGTAATGTGAGTTGTTTTTTTTTTAAAATCACTGGTAAAAGCCACTGACACATCTAGGCCTTTCAAAAGAACGTAAAGATTGACTAAACTGTTTGCAATACACAAGTACTTCATTATATCATACAGTAGAGCACTGAGACTAACTTTAAACATGTTCGAGTCATGAACTCCCCAGTGAGGTGTTCCAGTTCTAAGCTCTCCCTCCCGATCCGGCCACCGGCTGTTTGCAGGAACCCAACAGACTACGATGGCAGTAAAAAATAGTTCTCTTCACAGGAAACTGCAAAGGTGTTACTTTCAATTAAAGTAATTAAAAGTATTACCTATTGCTGAAAGAATTGGAACATTTCCTAAGGAAATTCAAAATGATCATTTCAAAAGGGGAAGGGTCAAATCAAGGAACATGTATAAAGGACCCATGGACAAAGATGAGGTGGGGGGGATCGAGTGTGGGAGGGGGCATGGGCGGGGCAGGGGAGAGTAATGGGGGGAAAGCAGGGACAGCTGTAACTGAACAATAAAAAAACAAATCAAATATTGAAATGCTGCACCAGTGTTTTTGCTATAAGCATTCACAAAGACCAAAGCTTCTTGATGTTTCCATAATTCTATTCAAGGTTTATTTGCTCACTCTGACCACCCCAGAGCCCTCCCAATCCAGCACAAAAATCAGATCTCCATCCCCATGGTTATTTTTTCAGGATTCTTGTTTCATGCCCTGTGTTTGAAATAGTTTTCAGCCTGGTTAATGAATTCAGGCTTAGTATTGGATACTTCCAACAACTGCAAAAGGCCCACTTGAGAACATGAGCTATCTTCAAAAAAAGAAGTCCAAAATAATTAGAATGGGCCATGAGACTTCCTGAAAACTCAGATAAAACTTGGTTTAATATGAAACCCTTTAAAATACAAACACTTAAAATGTACCAAATGATGTTGCTAAGGTATGCCCTGTATTACATTGCTAATATTCTCCTGGTTTAAAAAAAAAATCCAGGACATACTTATCTCAGATGCAACACATTCCCTTTTGTATAACATCTTTAGAATGTAGTCATTTCATATCATCTATCACCTCTGTCAAATTTTCTTAAATTTCTAACCTCTCAAACTTACTTCTCTTATTATAGACCACATGATTTATGAGCAGCGATAGCTGTAGAGACAGCTGTGAGATTAGCATTGTAACCTATTGCAGATCACCTCAGAAGCAGTTTCCTCTGGAATGTACTGTCACACCAAAATGGAATTACGACACATTCTGGGGGCAATTCTGACATGTACTTTTAAACCTACTTGCTCAATTGTAAAGGGAAAAAAAAGTGTAGAAATGAGGAAAAAAATGAGCTACTTTTGTTGGATTCTTTTTACTTCCTATAAAAATAATATATAGACTTTTTATCAAAAGTTTACCATGAAAAGATATACTTTCATTTATCTCAGATCTTATACATACATATAAATGCACAAGTGTGTCCTTCTTCTCTTTGTATTTTCAAACGAATGCATTTGGGGTAAAAGCCTTTAACTAGCCAAAGGAAGATACATCTCTAATCCAGCGATTTTGTTTTTTATCACCAAGGGGTCAGGACTTCCATGCAAACGTTTTCATGAGTGGATTTTGTATGTGAAACTTACCAAAAAATGCATTATTTGCATTTATCCCTTTCTCTCTCTCTCTATATTGCATAAATTCTGTGTGTGTGTGTGTGTGTGTGTGTGTGACATATATACAATGGGAAGATGGTACTGAATAGTGACCAGGGAACAAATTATCTGTAGGTAAAAGCATTTGTCAAGAGAGGGAACCAAGTTTGCAATGAAAATGGTTTGCAAGGCCTTGCAGGCAAGTGAGTGAATAGGGCTCTCAGCTGATGTGATGACTCAAAATCTGGAGAAGCCAGTCTGGCTCGTGGGCACGGGCCAGTGAGTGACACCCCATGGGAGGACACCCTCTTGGAGGACACCCTTTGGGAGGACACCCTGAGAGGGGACACCTTGTGAGATGACATCCTATGGGAGGACACCCTATGGGAGGACACCCTATGAGAGGACACCCCATGAGAGGACACCCCATGAGAGGACATCCTAGAAGAGTTTTAGGAACCTGAACAATTGCTAGAGGTGACTACTCTTCATACTTTCAGTCAACAACCAGGAGAAAGGGGTATTTCAACACCTCTCCGTGGGTTTCCTGTTTTATTTTTGTTTGAGCTTTGGTGGTTGATTTTCCTTGTGTAAATCATGGATGAACAGAAGTAAGAACATTCTAAGAATGCTTCATTTCTGCTTTTATTTCGTTCCCCTAAAAAGTCAAGTTTTAAGTGAAGAGTCTAAAGTAGAGATTTATAGACTCAAATGTTAAATAAGAAACCTTGATTTAAAAAAAATTAATTGTAACATTGGCATGTAAGAATCACACCCAGCCAATTATATAATGATATATTAATTATATGTGGTAATGGCCCCCAAAAGGTTAATTCGAATCATAACACGCTTCAGTCTGAGTTTGAGTTTGACATTCTATAAATTTTCTTTTATGTATTTGTGCTATTTTTAATAGATAATACACACTTTAAGGTAGTAAGCTATTTCTTTTTCTATTTTCTATTTTTCCAACAGTGGGCAACCCGACCGCCTTCCTCTGTCTTTCTCAGGGGCGGGCGTCATGCGCCGCATTTCGTAGGTCCCTTGCCATGTGGTTCTGGTTAGTTTCCGCCTGTGAGAAGCACTGGCCAGGGACAGGGAGAAAGATGTCCTCTCTGGCTTCTGCTTCAGGTGGAACTCAAGCAACAATGACCACACGTGTGACCACACGTGGTCTCAGCTGACAGGCTTCGGTGACACCCACACTGTCCTTTGCCTCCCCAGCCTGAGGTACAGTGGTAGCTCTGTGCACCATGGATCTCTGGCTTGTCAGCGTCCCCCGTTTGGAGTGTCAGTTCTCTGACCTCTGTCCCAGTTCCTTCTATGGCATCCCATGGCAGGGGCTGTGTTCTCCTGGCTGTGGGACGTCTGATGCCGCGGTACAGTGAGGGAGAATGAGAACAGCAGGGTGGACACCTGTCTTTGTTCCACATGGGTTTTGGATACTGGGCACATTTCCTGTTTTTTCCCGATAATGTATCTTCAGAACATTATGTTCGCTTTGTTTTTCTCTCTTTAACTCTTTACAGCATTTATCAGAGTGAACATCGTAAGTGTGTGGCCTGGTTACCCTAAAAATCTCGTTGGAGACATCGAAGAGCAGGAGCAGTAACAGAGGTGCTGATGTGAGTACTTTATGTACAATATACCGGGCTGTACCCTAAATATTTCTTTTATATGTATTGTCTCTTTACTCTTCCCAGGGAGACATAAGGCCGATACTAAATTATTCCCATTCCTCAGTGGGGTACACGGAGGCGTAGATGCGTCACAGAGCGGCTCGGAAGCGGCCCGGCCCCCGGCCGGCCTGCCTGATGCTTCCTCAGCACGGCTCCCTCCTTCAGTCTTAAGAAGCTCGGATTTCTCCGAAATTTTTACAATCCTCATACTCAACTGAAGAAAGATTTTGGCAGCTCAGATGCGATTCACTGGTAATATCGTTTCTGAATTATTTTCCCAGAGCCATATCATAGCAGTACCTGATGTAAACTGAATGAGTTTTACTTTCTTTTCCAATATAGGCTATTAATTATGTGAACAAATATCATCTGTATCACTGTACTCTGTAGCGTTTATTTTTTCAAGTAAGGAGGTTATAATTACATATATATACACACATGTTGTATTTATACATATTATATATATGTGCATATATGTATATGCATATACACACATATTCTGTAGGGAAAAATGATGATAAAAATGATATAAAACAAAGCACTGAATTGTAGTGGAAGTAATAATTGAGGAAAACAACCAAATTAACAGAAAGCAATGAAAACTTAGTATCTTATTATGGGTTTAGCTATTCAATGTAAGCTTGTGCAGTTCCGTGCTGCCCTATTTGATATAGTGGTGGGGGCGACCAGCCTGTTGTGAAATTAGCGAGTCAGGGTGCTATGCCTGGGTAGACTGTGCGTGCGCCTCCCCCCAGAGCTCTGACAGTGCAGACACATGTGCCACGTATCACGCTGGCTTGAACCCACCCACCTCGGCCATCTCGTCATCTATTCCTAGCATTTCCACTCCCAGAAGAGTCCTGCATCAGTTCCAGGGTGTCGCATCTTGAGTGACGTAGGGGAAAATTGACTAGGTCAGCTCAACAACTATTGACTGACTTGCCCCACAACCTTCTCCCCTGCTACCCACCCTCCTCCAGAGTGAATGTACTCAGAACAACCCAAACTGGCTGGGCTGAGCATTAGAAACTGCTTCTTCCTTCTTGTCGTTTGGGTCTGAGCCAGCTGAGGGTCCTTTTGATATCACTGTAATCCGTCATGAGGTGGGGCATTTGATTTCTTCACCGGGAAGTTTCCCTTCCACTTAGGAACTAATCCTCTTTCAATCTCCTGCTCATTCAAATGAAAATACCATCTCATCTTAATACCGTCCCTTCCCAAAGAGGCTCAAATCATTTCTCAGCTACTTCCCTAGCCCTCCCGGCATTCCTGTGAGGTAGGCAGTGTCCACACAACGCTCTTCTCCACCAAGTCAGAACGATTATGCGCGGATATTAGGTGCCTGTAGGCGTCACTGAACTGACTTTCATTTCCTCTAAACATGCATTTACTGGGACTGAAGCAGGGAATTTATTGGAAAAAAAACATATATATATATATATATGGGTTTAAAAATAAAAATTGTACTTGGGATAATGACAGTGTGGCCCATAGTATTTTTGACATTGATACAAATACATTGCTTCTAGAAAGATGGGCTATAACTCATTTGGATATTATGAGTATAAATTTCTAAGTTGGAAGGTATTTATTAGATTGAAAATATTGAGGACACAATTCATGGATTCCATAAAATAATGTTTTGAGTATAATTATTACATTTAAGAAATCATATTTTTTTAAATGTTATAATTACTACAAGGGAAAATTAATAAGTTTACATTTTTTAGTTCAGATTGTTATGTGGTGGCCTAATAATTTGATCTTGAAGTATAATATATATATATGTGTATATATATTATACCTATATAAATATATTGGTTAAGGTTTAGTAAGAGCATAATTTATCACCAAATTTAAAATTTTAAAAGTATAAACAGGCATTGATTCATTTACAATTAAAATATAATTTACGGAAATTAAAATAATAGAAATAGCTAATACTCATTGAGTGTTAACCACATGTCAGTTACTGCGTTAGGTCTTCATATACATGATGTGATTTAATTTTAAAACATTTCTATAAAGTTGACATAATTATTATGCTCATATTTCAGGTAAGGAAAGTGAGGCAAAGATAAAGGAAGGAAGTATATCAAGTATGCAGAGTCAGTAAGTGATAGAGCTAGGATTCAAATTAGTCTGCCTAGTTCTTAAATTAGAACCACCGTATTATTTAGAGGTTTTATTTATTTGTTTATTTTTAGAGAGAGAGGAAGAGAGAGAGAGAAACTTCAATCAGTTGACTCTCACACGCCCCCAACTGGGGACCTGGCCCAAAACCCAGGCGTGCGCCCTGACTGCGAATCAAACCGTCCTGGAAAACTTTCTCTTCATTGCCCAAGATAATTTATACTGAATACGCACACACACACACACACACACACACACACACACTACATATAGTGTGTAATACATACACACAGATCATATATACATTATATATATATAAACTATATATAATATGTACACTAAGGTTTGTCTAGAAGGTATCAAGCCATGTAATATACAAAAGAGACATTTATTGAAGAAGATACAAGATATAAGAAACATTGTACATAAGATTCTGATACCTCAGTCCCCTTCAAAGTAGGCACCTTGGGACCTCACACAGTTCTCCCAGTTGCCATCAGCTGCCCCTGTTGTATTTTCCTGAATCTCATTGATGATCTGAAATTTCTTCCCTTTCAAAGGTGATTTTAGTTTTGGGAAAAGTCTGAAGTTGCAGGACGCCAAATTTGGGCTTTAGGGAGCCTCAGTCACCTGGGTGATTTGCTGTTTCACCAAAAATCTCTGCACGAGATGTGATGCATGAGTGGGTATGTTGCCATGATGAGGCTGCCAATCACCAGTTGCACATAGCTGCAGCCTCTGAATCATCTGAATAGTTTCCGTGGAGGAATGCTTAAGATTAAGGCAAAATTTGATGCAGATTTCTTGCTCTACTCACTCAGTCACTTTGAATGTGATGACCACACAGTGCACATGCTCACTCAACAGCATCTACAACCCCCACTGACCAGTACAGTGAAGTCGTCATTGTTCACGCAAGTGCATTCCAGTCCACTCTCCTTGGCTGCCAGGTCACATTGATGTGGTGCAAACCATTCTCATTATATTAACAATGGCTGGATGTTTTCCAGACACACCTCGTATATATGTATATATACATTTCACATAGTTTTTCTTATATGTTTGTAACATTTTCCCTATAATTGTGAGCTAAGTTTGCCAGCAAGTTGAACGCTGTGTCTGGATTTAGATGTAGCGAAGTCCTGGTCACAAATGTGGTGGACAATAGAGGAGGCTGGAGAAAGTATATGCCAACAGCAGCGAAGGTCCTAAACCACTGCTCTGGAAGTCTGCCCCTGGGGACAATCTAGCACGTAACCATTCCACCCAATTAGGAACTGGCCCATGAGCTCTCCATGTCCCCTCTCCCTTCTCCAGGTGTACATGCTAGTTACTCCATGAATACGAGCATGTTAGAGCAACTCTGAATCTACCTTTGAAAAGTGCCGTGATTCCAGTAGGTACTAATGGCTGATAAGGAGGATGGAGTAATAAATCATAGATGTCTACTGAGTTTCTTTCATTAGCAAAGACCGTTTTCTTTGACTTTCAGGTGCAAGAGTATCATTACTTATCTTAGATCCTGGGGAGACTTTCTGGGTCACTGAACAATTTTTTAACTTCAACTATACAATATTGCTTCTATATTAATTACTTTAAAAAGTGAATTATCATTCTGGACTTAAAGTGGAGATAGGTCATTTTTGCTCATCTGTTGTAGACTCAGAAATGTGGCCTGAGCTCGCTCCAGCCCAGGTCTCAGAAAAAAGACACAACTCCCACTGCTCTGTGGAGATCAGGTTCCACTCACTACGCAGAAAAAATAAATATGCTGGTCACTGGCAGGAAAATGATATTTTGAATTCTGCCCTTTACTCTTGCAAAAAAAAAAAAAAACCACATACACACACAGTGATGATCACTTTGGTGGTAAAACAACTTGGAATTTCCTCTGTACTTAAAACTGAATACAGACAAAGTTGTGTTATTATACAGCATATACTGAATTTCAGAATTAAGAATTAACAGCCTGAAGCTTGTTTTTCAGAACAAATCATATGTAATTTCTTTTATTTTTAAATGGAAGGTGTTTATATTTTAATAGCTATGAATATGCATGTATGAAGTTTCATGGTATAAAAAAGCATTGCTACATTATCATTTCAAAGTACCAATTCAACAAACAATCTACTTCTTAGCAAAAAAATTTATAGAATTTTTCTTCAGATTAATGGAAAATAGTGTCCATTATAAGAAATAGAGTTAAAAATGACAGATAATTCAAATTCTGTTATTCTGCCACCTCTTCGCTCAATCATGTGAACAGATTGCATCTTAAATAGCAGAAGAATGGGTGGCTAGTGTGTTGAAATAACATCAATCTAACTTATTTGTCAAGACAAATGAAGGAAGGTAAAAGCCCTTCGAAGCAGCCCTACTTGCTTCGCATTGCAGGGATAACATAGGCATGGGGGCTCATTTGCAAATGTTTAGTCTATCGGGAGCTTTGTTAGATACCCCTCCTGGCAGCCTGCAGTGTAATCTAACTACGGCACACCCAGACTGTAGGTGTTGATTAGACATTTGCGCTCAAAATGAGAATCACCAAACACAACTACAGCTAAATTGGACTTTTTTTCATTCTAGATATAGTAAATGAATTCTGTGGGGACTAAGAGATCCACAAAATTTAGATTTAACTAAAAAACTACAAGCAGGAAAAAGGAGAAATAATTAAAATAACTAAAAAAATACTGAAATGTCAATGACCAGATATTCACTTTCAAACTAGCTATTATTAGCTTTATACTGATGCTAATATGTTAAATTAAAACTTAGAGGAAAACTCCCCTATTGATTATTAGTCAATATCTAACTTCATATGCCACGGTAACATTTTTCTCATTAATAGCTTGCATTATGAACTTTCATCTACTCTCCTGGAACCATGAAGCATAATAGATTTCCATTGTGGAATCTTTGTAAAACATTTTCCCAAAATTACTTTGTTTTTCAATAACAATGCTCACTGTCCAAAGGTCTTAGCTTTCTAATGTGATAAGAAAACATCAGTGGATGGAGTTTTGTTTGTTTTTTTTTTTTAGATTTTATTTATTTATTTTTAGAGAGGGGAAGGGAGGGAGAAAGGGGCAGAGAAACGTCAATGGGTTTCTCGCAGAAACCTCTCACATGCCCCCTACTGGGGACCTGACCTGCAACCCAGGCACCTGTCCTGACTGGGAATCGAACTGGCAACCCTTTGGTTCGCAGGCCTGCAGTCAATCCACTAAGTCACACCAGCCAGGGCTAGAGTTTTAATTAGAGTGAAAGAAGAGGTACCTCCGCTGATGAGTGCTTATGGCCGCCCGGGAGCAGCAACAGACACAATGGGATAGTAGTCGGACTGCGTTTGAGTCCCCACATGAAAATATTTATAAAGGCAAAGACTGGATGAGATGGGTGGGTACTGACTCTTCTTCCTTCTGTTCTCGGTTCTGTCCAGGCTGAAAGTGTGGGAGGCATTATTTTAGACAAATTATCAAAATAAGGTAAATGGGAAATAATCACGAAATCCTTGTCTGTTGTCCCGTGGCATGCCTCTGTATCACCTCCACTCCCACTTCAGTTAGAGTCTCTTAGCCAAGACCAAACACATTTGAAATCTGTCCAGAAAAAGTCCAGCCATTGTTAATATAATGAGGATGGTTGCGTGACATCAGTGTAACCCGGCAACCAAGGAGAATGGACTGGAATGGGCATGTGTAAACTTCACTGTACTGGTCAATGGGGGCGGTAGGTGCCATTGAGTGAGCATGTATACCATGTGGCCATCACTCTCAAAATGATTGAGGAAGTAGAGCAAAGAGTCTGCATCCAATTCTGCGTTAAGCTTGAACTCTCCACTGCAGAAACTATTCGGATGATTTAGAAGGCCACAGCTATGTGCAACTGGTGATTGGCAGCTTCATCATGACAACGTGCCTGACCATGCATCACGTCTCGTGCATTTTTTTGGCAAAACATCAAATCACCCAGGTGACTCAGGCCCCCTGCAGGCCAAATTTGGTGCCCTGTGACTTCTGGCTTTTCCCAAAACTTAAATCACCTTTGAAAGGGAAGAGATTTCAGACCACTGATGAGACTCAGGAAAATATGACGGGGCAGCTGATGGCGACTGGGAGAGCTGTGTGAGGTCCCAAGGTGCCTGCTTTGACGGGGACTGAGGCAGCATTGTCCTGTGTACAACATTTCCTGTATCTTGTATCTTCTTCAATAAATGTCTTTATTTTTCACATTACATGGCCGGATACTTTCTGGGCAGACCTTCGCACACCCACATGCACAAATTATCAAGTGCTTCGCAGGTCAGAAATTCTCCCAATTTAATGTGAATTAAATTTAAAAAACTCCCTTTTCTCTATTCTACACTCTTACAAGTATTTTACTCCTCTTCCTCCTGAACCACAGCACACCTGATTCTTCTAGATTGAGCTCTCCCTGGAAGACTATCAGTCTCCTGCAGTCTAAGTAAAATACTAAACTCCAAAACTGGAAGAACAAGTACAATTTGGGGGAAGGATTGGCATCCCTTGGTGTTTTGGGGGTCTTATTGTGCGCAGTAGAACTGGCACCCTGATGTCCTGGACTGTTAGAACAGCATTGCCTCTTGGCTTATCTTAAATGTGAACTATTTCTCTTCACTTTTATTAGCTTTCTTCATCCTTTCGAGGTGAATGAAGTTTAGCAACTTAAAATACAACACATACGGAGTGATTGAATATGTTTGAAACAAAAGAAAGCAATATAGCAAAGATGGAGATAGGGATTGAGACGCATAGATATAAATATGAAACAGATGCAAAAATGTTCACACTGATTTTTCTTGCATCAAAGAAAAGCAGGTGGTTTATATTCTCTTTTTGATGTTTTGTTTATTTTCTATGAAACAAACATGTTTCTTCTGCAGGCAGGTAAGACGTCCTGTGAGTGGCTGTTACCTTTCGCGCATCAGAGTAGAGGGAGGGGCATATCGCGCAGCTGTGGAGAAGACATCCCGGAGAAATTATTTCTAGATGGGAAAAAATATATCTAGGCACTAAGCCAAAAGAATACAATGAGAAAGATGGTGATAAGCAATCTAGTTCCTGGACTCCTGTTCTTTCCATTTAATTTGTTTTGGAAATCTGCTCACCAGTAAGAAGTGTCTTTGCGCCGCATCTTAAATACAGGTCCAATTTCAGTGTAATACGTGCATGTGTCTGCCTGTGAGTAATAATATACATGCACTGACCTCATGGGCATGGACAGAAAATCAGTGGCCTGCTTTTGCACAGCATTTCAGCACTTGTAGGAAGGGGCAGGTAAACCAGGCATTAGCATTATCATTATGTAGTATAATTGCCAGGCAGTCTACCACAGTGAAAGGAGAAGGGTTTTGGCCTTGGATAAAATTGGGTTGGTTTTTTTTAATGATCTTGTTTAAAAACCTGTTTTTTTAAAATAAACTCTAAAATGAGACTAGTGCTTGGATTAAGCAGGGGAAATGTATGTAGGGAGCCTGATTTACAAGGGCTCGAAATGGGTGTAGTTGTTATTATTGTCATCGGTTATTCTGGATATGAAATATCAGAGAATAATTAAGATCATTTTCCTTTATCAAAACGGTATTTTTGTAGAAGAGTCGGCAGCGAACAGACTCTGCGTGTAGCACGAAACATTGCATTTCGCAGTTGCACTGGCAATGCAGCTGTCTTGGAGACATAATTTTTCCTACTTTTGTCTATTTGACATTTTACTATTCTTCAGGGAGGAGACACCTCACAAGGGATTCCATTGTTCCTGGGAAGGCAGTTTCTAGTGTTTTTTTTTTTTTTTTTTTTTTTTTTTTTAGTAATTCAAAGATCAGGCATGTTATACAAAACCCACCATCAATAACGGAGTTGGTTCCACTCACAAAGTCCTTAAAAATAAGATTTACCGTCTTCGGCTCCTTGAGCATTTCTAATCATGTTCATTTTATCCTGCTGCATCCAACCCATTTTAGCAAGTATGAGAAAGGAACAGCATGAAACAAAATAGGTCATTTCCCCCTCCTCATTAAGCACTCTTGCCCCAATAAGAAGAGTGCTACAATCTCTGGGCAAGGGATCTCCTAGCTTACAGCTTGTGTCCCCAAAGTTTGCAGGTAGCTCTGGGGACAGTGGTGGCATGAACCCAGGACAGCACGAGGACTTCCTTGGGTGCTGTGGGTGATGTGCGCTCATTGACAGCTTGCCCAGTTTAAAAGGCTGTGTTTACCGTGAAAATCAACAAACAGGAGTGTGTATGTCCCCCTGCTTTGACATATTAAACACTTGTGTGAAGTACTGATCTATGAAGAGGGAATAACAATGACTTCTTCCTAGAAAATTGAGGGATGTAATATACGTATTGCTCTTAGCATGTGTCTAGCACAAAGCAGGTGTTTCATAGATTTTGATTCTGTTTCTCCTTATTTCCCAATCTCTACAATATCCTGCCAACTAATTATTAAGTTTTGAAGAATTTCAAGAGATCTCACAGTAGAGAACACATTTCTCATCAAGGGCAAATATTCCATGTTTAAATAGATTCTAACTCTCTTTTGAAACTCCTAACATCACCCATCTTTTGTCCTATTTTAACATATTGATCATGGTCGCTTTAATGTTCTTGCTGGCTAACTCCAATATCTGTATAGTCTGTGGGTCTGTTTTTGTTTTTTAAATCTTGGTTATTGGTCTACATGATAAAAGTTTATCCCAGAAGGGGTCGTGTTTTTCTCTGTTAGCCATAGAACTTAGACCCTTCAATTCCAAAGGCTGTCTGGTTTGACCTGAATTGAAGGTTTCATTACACTCAGTCCACAACTGTTTCATTCCCACTCCTTAGATATGGCTTCCTGGGTCTCTGGTTGAGAGTCTGGCATATCGTTGCCCACTGAGCCCTGAAAATCTCCGGGAGCTTTAGTGTCTGACCCTACATGGTTTTAAAGTCGGGAAAGTCTTCACAGGGAGCCTAGGTGGACTTGTGACAGGTCACCTTCACTGGGATCTTATTTGCTAATCACTGAAAACCCGCAGGAATGCCCTGTAGATTCCCATTTCACACCCAGGACGCAGTAACTACTTGCTGGGGAAAACTGGCTTTGTGTGTGCTGGTCTCTTAGCTTCTTGTCCATCACCGCAATCCCTCCACTGCTCTGTCTTCCCCTAGCAGAGTGTGTTTGTCTCGGCCACGCACTATCCTTGACACAGACTTTAATTCTACCAACACCCATGGGAAAAAAGAAAATAGCTACAAATCCTCTGCTCACCTAATAAAGCCTTCTCCTTCTGGGATTTTATTTCCCCTAAGTCCTTGCGGCTTCCATAGCTTTCCATTGTCTTTAAAAATGAGATTTTACTGTAATGTGCCCATTTATTTCCTAGTTGTTGCACAACCTTCATATAGTACAGCCAGAAAAGGAAATCTCAAAGATAAAGAAATTTAAATTTTAGATAAGGTGTCATTTTTTTGAAACTACATCATTGGAGTACAAAATTATGTACTGGTTTGCCTGTCTAGCAGCTCTTTGTAAGGACAATCTCTGAAATGTGTGTTCTTCCTGCAGAAATGAAAGGAAACCTGACAGGGCAGATGTAGAACTGAGCTTCTTGAAGGCTTTGTAGACTGAACTATGGGTTGGGTTCAAAAGACTACTCTTATCAGAACGACAGTCTCAGTAGTGACCAGGAAGGAGCCCAGAAACTTGGACCCAGGCTGTATTGAGTCAGGGTTATATCCCAAGCAAAACAGATTCAACAGATATGCAAGGAACATTGGTAAACACCTGTCATAAGTCAACCAGCGACCATACATGTTAAGTATATAGTCCGACTCTCAGTTTTTTGACCCATGGACATCATAGCTAAATGCTGTTTTTTTTTATTATATTAAGTCTAGGAGTAGATTGATTTCAAAAGAGAGGAGCACAAAATGAGAGCTGGTGGCAAGAGCTGGTTCACCGGAACTTCATTCTGCTGGTTGATTAATTAATGCACCAAAAAATTCCGCACCCCTCGCCCCAAATATATAGGTACCTGCCACATGGAGTTGTTTTGATAACTGAATTAGTTTATATAAAAATGCTTAGAACTGTCCCTACCAAATAGCAAATTGCACTTGATGCCATTATTATCACCGATATTATCATCATCAAAAGTTAAAGTGAAAAAAATCACCAGAACTCAATTCAGCAGCCCAACAGAAGTGGATTATGACCGACACTTCTCCATTTCTTAACTTTAGCACGCCCTTTAATTATATCACTTTATAGCCTCACTGGGGAAATGTATACAACCATTGATTATTATTTCTACAATAAAACACTGGTCAGTTCTACAGTGGAAAATTGATACGGTAGGCAAAATACTACTAAATAGACTTGTCTTTCAAGATCTGGTGATTTTTCTCTACTTACACAATGAAATGTTCATTTACGCTGGCGAGAGCATGAAAAGCTATTGGCGTTATGTGTTATATCCATCAGACCTGGCAAAGGACCACCCACATCTCTTAATCAAAAATCACCAACTTCAGAGTTTGTCCTCTGCTGACATGAGAACAGGAACTGTTGAAATGAGAATTGCTGTTGTGGTCTGAGTGGCAATATGCAAGTATTACTTGGATTATGCAATTATTTTCTATGTATTTTAAGGCATATTTCATAAAAATAAATTTGGTAAGTGATGCTCTCTTCAGGCTCTAAGATGTAATCTAGGTGAATGTTTTCTTGAGCTGTTGAATGAGGAATTATACCCTTTGTTGTCCTAGCGTTCTCTAAAGTCAAATAAAAAGAAAATACAGAGCAGTGAGGGGCCTGTTTCTGTTAGTGTCAGTGGTTTATTCCTGCAATGTAACTGACTATTCGCAGGCGGGAGGCATCCATTTTTGCCTTAGCAAGCAACTAGGTTAAGTCAATGTATTTATTCGAAGGCGGACTATGACAGATAGAAGATGTCTTTATCTTTGCTTCAACATACTGAGAGCAGATCAAAGAATCAGGCCAATGAGGTGGTACCTACATTATCTAGCCCTCAGGTGATTTTATCTGGTTCATAGCTATGGACTTGCATAGCTGAGTACCAAAAAATACATATACTGAGTGGACAAACACTCCCATTGGAATGGAGCATTCATACTCAATTATTCTGAATTCAATTCACTTCTAGCATATACTGAGAACTAAGCTTATCTCCAGTGACAAACCTCACTATCTACATTAACATGAATTTACTTCCCAGGAATATCTTGCTCTAGACGATAATGGTTTGTTTCAGAAGCTTACTAAAATTCTACTTAGTTCTCATGTCCACAGACCTAAGATGGAGATGATAAATAAGAGTAGAGGGAGTTATTGCCCAGTTTAAAGGCCTTAAAACATAAAGGAAAATATTAATTAAATGAACATGAGAATGAAAGTTCATTTGACTTTATAACTGTTTAAAAATAAGCCAAAAACTTGGATTTTAACCCTGGCCCATATGAATTAAAAGTACATATGATTAAATGAGTTTCGAGTCAGGAACCCATGTCAAAACACAAGTTACACCTAGACTCACAATCCACATTTCCATTATTGTCATTAAAAGTCACTTTAGTGTATTATTTCATTCCTTTCCACTAAGGGTAATGGTCTCTATCAAATGATTTTAAATGTTTCTAAAAAGTTTGTCTTTTAAAACAGACTCTCCTTATGTAGAGGAACTTTAAAGTTGTAAGTCAAAGAAAAAAATCCCAACAGCAGTCTGAAATCTAAATGTAGTGATATTTTTAAGTTAGCTCACGATTTAGGAGGGGAAAGAGCGTACTTTAAGACACTTAAGAGATGCCTACTACTGAATAATCCACTTATCCAAATGTCCTCCCTTCTCCAAAAAAAGTCTCATCCTCTCTCAGAGTTCCAAAGCGGCAAAACACTAATTGAAGTTCATCAAATAAATAAAAAAAATCTTCATCCCCCATAGGCCAGGAAAGTGGTCAGTGTTATGATGTAGAATTCCACACTTTTCCATAAAAGGTGGGAGCAACAAGTACACCATGGAGTTTTAAGGGGGAAAAAAAGTGAGGGAAGATATTCATCATTTCCAGTTGGAATAATACTTTTAAATAATCTAAAATCATTTATATTATATAGAAATCATATACACACGTAAGAATAAATAAGCATCCTTGATAATATCCTTTGTCACTCATAGATTGTTTCAGCTATACTTGTGACTGTCCCTTTCACAACATAAAATAGTATTTTTTGCTGGCAAATATGTTCATACAGTTAACTCCAGTGATGGAAGATGGACAATGAAATCCACGGACAATGCCAACATTATAGGTTAATCAGTATTTCAAATTTCTGACTGCTCCAAAAGAGAAAGCTGCCTTGTATTCTGTCTGTTCTTTATGACACCGTTCATTTTACAGTCCCAGGGCTAAAGAAGTGGCAGCAAAGGAGAGAGAGAGAGAGAGAGAGAGAGAGAGAGAGAGAAAGAGAGGGAGGGAGAGAGAGATTGATTTTGTCTGTTCAGTATTCCCTCAACCAGAATAATTTTGTAGGTAGAATGCCAAAATCCAGCCCTCATGCAAAAGAAGTTATATACTTAGCAAAGAAAGCCCATTTGTCCATGCATTTTTGAGCCAGGGTAAGCCACACCAATAGATAATTAGATATGATTTTGAAAATTAATGGGCCAGAATCCCATCCTTCGTAATTAGGTCACCAAAGATGAAAATCTGACTTCATTCTTGTTCACTGCAACCTTTTGCTCCCCCCTAGATCCCAGAAGGCAACAAAATGATTCAACCTTAGTAAAATTTCACCTCCCGTAATCCATTATATCTTAACTCACACATTAAGATTTTAAAACCTCCATCTGGTGGACATAACTTGACCCCTTTTGATTTATAGGCAACCTGTTTTCACAGGTAAGCAAATATTTTTTCCTTTGACCACCTGGCCGAGGGAAGAACAGCTGAAGCAGTTCTGCTCTCTCGTGAGCTGCTATACTGACGTGCCATGAGAGGGAGGAATTCAGCGTGAGTTCATGTCTATGAAATTAGAGCTGAAATTACTCTTGGAAACTAGGGGCCTGTGAAATGACTCCTTCTCCTTTTCAGCCGGGAGATCTCACACAAAGGCCGCATCAACAGTGGGGAGTCAGTCTCTTTGCCTGACTTGAGGGGTTAGCGTGCTCTTGGTTGTTGTGAGGGGCAAAAGGAAAAATTCCAGCTATACCCAGAGGGTAGGATGTATGATATTGGAGGCCGGGGTTCCTCAAAGTGTGGCCCGCTAACCACTTGTTTCAGCATCACCTGGGGTTGGGATGGAAAGGGTGTCGGATGACTAATGCAGTTCCTCCCTATTCTTATCTTTCTGAGAGTGACCTATATGTACAATATATAATATATATAATTTTCTGAGAGTGATTATATACACATACACACACACATGCAAACACACATATATATGGGGAACAACAGAGTATATTCAGGAAACTGGTATTTTTCTACTTTCATGCATGTGAATAATTTTAATATAAATGTGAGGACATAGAATTTTATTGAACAGGTGAATAATGGCAACGTTAAACTTTACCTGAGCCCTCCATTCCTGGAAAATAGTGCAAGTTAAGGTACTTCCCCATCCTCCTCTTCTCCATAATACTTGAACTTGTTGGTGTTTCTAGAAATGCTCAGCTTCCAGGGACACAGTGGCCTCACGCACCCCCGCTCCATGCTTCCTCCGTAATTTGGACACGACTCATCTCCATGACTCCCATAAGACTCATGGATGAGTTTCTGGTCTACCTGCCTCTACAAAACCTCAGCCCTTCCCCCCCTGCCTTTTTCTGAGACTTTTTTAAAATGAGTGTTCTTCCTGTTGCAATAGGTTGAATAAAATCACCTTAATTTTCCAACGCATTTCATCTTTCACAAAAGCATGATTAAGCATGGTTCTTAAACACGTATCTATTTGTAAGGGAACACGTGGATGATAAACTTGTAAGAGTTATAAATTCAATACAAATAGGAGGCAAGGAACACATAACATTTCAGACAATATTACTTTGCTGCCCTTTCAACTGTGCGATGTATAGTCAGACTCGTACTTTCGAAAGGCTATTTTGGCAAGAATCTCAAAGATGGTTTGAAGAAATGAGACCAACCACATAGCAAATCATTTGAATTTCTAGATGAAGACAGTGAAGGACCGCTGAAGAGGAGCATGGTGAGATGGAGTTAAAAACTCCAGGTGTTCTCACCCAGTGAATGTGGGAATGAGAAAGGAAAGGCCAAGGGTTACTGAGAACCTTCTCCTCACAGTCATTGAGTCGGCTGGCGGATGCGGGAAGACCATGGGGTTCAGTGGGATGGGGCTTATTTTTAAGGTTATCTACACCCAAATGTTTAAAAATACAGTGATTTAATGTGACATAAATATAAAGAATAATAAAATAAAATTTACCAAGTAAAATGAGTAAGCAAATTAGAATAATTGGAACATAAGTATCAGAAAAATAACACAAAGCCCAGCGTGAGGTTGATAAACGAAATGTGTACTTGAGATCTTATCCATTTGTCACACAAATGAGTTTTCTGGCAGCCAGTGCAAAGAAGGGAACAAAATCAGCTTGTGAGACCAATTTGTCTTCTCAGGAGAAGGGTAATTACTCGGGAAGCTAAGTATTGAGTGACTGAGAGGTTTCTTTCAAACATGTTGAGTTTGAAGCTATGAAGTAATTTAGACAGAATATTAGTTATAAAAAATAGAGAATTTTGTTCAATTTAATAGTTTAACATGCTGACAACTTGTAATTGCCATGAGGATTGGATAAATGGAAGCCAGAATTCCTGTGTTATGACAGAGAGAAAGGGCTGGAAAAAGAATATTTTTGAGTGCTACATTTATTTTTAAATTTGGCTTTACCAATTTATAGTTGAAGCAGATGATTTTTGACACTTAAGAAAATCTTGGTTCCTATCTGATTATATATATATATTTTTTATTTTTTTTACTCCAGGAAATGGCCTAATAAAGTAGTTAGAATATAAATAAATAAAATAAAAAGGAATCAGAACTTTGAGGTTTTATTATTTTTATTTTATGATTCCTATTACATTCAAGGGTTACATAAAGGGCAAAATGTGGATTTAATCAATTTTTGGCATGCTGCATGTGCAAGAGGTCATTTTAGTAGGTATATTAATCATTTTAAAGCTCAAAGTTTTATGAACCTCAGTGTAGCATATTATACTAAAAGGATTAAGTATGACATTATGAGGAGAAGGAAACTTTGCTTTACTGACAAATTGTAGCCTAATAGAAGAATGAAACTATTCACTTTTACAGAGTAAAAGTAAATTATTTTAACTTTTTTGTGATAAATTGTAATGGAGATCATATTTGCATCTATGAAATCCAATGATTTTTAATAATCAAAATAATTTTTCCCTTAATTACTTAAAATGTTTTTGAGATATAAGGAGGGAGACAGTGCAAGAAACAGGTTAACACACCCACATTGTACACACACTGGGCCCCAGGCAGGATGTAGGGTACGACGTGGTTGCTGGGCCTTAAATGACAAAGTCTAAGTTATAAGGTTTCCATCAGCCTAGATGAGGAACCCAAGCTCACTGAGCTTCAATACTTTGCTTTTAGGTTTCATTGTTAACAATTTTAAGACCTGGAATTGCAACAAAGTATCCTAATCCCAAACCAGTGTCTAGAAAACCATTAAAATGGCCCCTTTTATTTATTTTCATCCCCAAATAGCAAGATTGAAAATTTCACAGGAAAGGAAAATTTTACCAATGCACGATGATGTTAAAATATCATCTCATCTTAAAATGAAAGCATGACGAATAGAACCAAGAGCAAAGACAGATGTGAAACTGATTATTTGACAAAAACTCACTGAGTACAAGTCACTTTTTCTCAGGCCAAAATACTATGGAGGTACAAAGACAGGACAACATCCCTGCACTCAGTTTTGAATTCAAAGGTAAACTTGTCCTAGGTATAAAAATTTAAGGTGCTATGCAATAGGCATACAGAATGATGCTCAAGGTCACTAGCCATCAGAGAAATGCAAATTAAACCCACAGTGAGGTTTCACCTCACACCTGTCAGAATAACTATCATCAATAAATCAACAAACAAGTGCTGGCGAGGATGTTGAGAAAGAGAAATCCTTTTGCACTGTTGGTGGGAATGCCAATTGGTGCAACCACTGTGGAAAGTAGTATGGAGACACCTCAAAAATTAAAAACGGAGCTGCCTTTTGACCCAGCGATCCCAATTTTTGGGAATATATCCGAAGGAACTCAAAACACTAATTTGAAAGAACATAAGTGCCCCTATATTCATTGCAGCGTTATTTACAATTGCCAAGATATGATAGCAGCCCAAGTGGCCATCAGTAGATGAGGGGATAAAACAGCTATGGGACATTTACACACTGGAATACTACTCAGCCATAATAAAGAAGAAAATTTCACCCATTGCGACAGTATGGATGGACCTGGAGAACATCATACTAACTGAAATAAGCCAGTCAGGGGAAGACAAAGACCATATCATTTCACTCAAATGTGGAACATAATAGACAAAATTAATAAACAAAATAGAAAGAGACTCATAAATAGAGAACAGACTGACAGCTGTCAGAGGGTAGGGGAGTTGCATGGTTAGGTGAAAAAGTTAAAGGAATTAAGCAAAAAGAACCCCACAAAAAAACACTTCAAGGACACAGAGCACAGTGTAATGATTACCGGATGGAAAGGGATCGGGAGGGGAGGTAGGAGAGGGTAAAGGGGGGATAAATGGTGATGGAAGGAGACCTGACTTGGGCTGGTGACCACACAATACAATATACAGATGTGTATTATAGAATTGTACACTTGAAACCTATATAATTTTATTAACCAGGGTCACCCCAATCAATTCAACAAAAAGAACAATTTTTTTTTTAATTGAAGGCACTGTGTTATTTTCCACCATGACTATCAAAACCTAACTTCTCCATGTCACATGGAGATACGATCTTATACAAACCTTATGTGCTTCAGTTATCGTAAAATGTGTTTAACCTGTGAGGATTCTGGAGTCGAAGGTCTGAACTGACAGCTCCACTCCACACCTCCCTGGCTGTATTACTCTGGTTTTAAGGTGGGGCCTGTGCCATGGAGACCACACGAGTACCTGCCCTTAGTGCAATTACAAGCCTTCAGGAAGCGGCTCTGCTGCAATGGTTAGCAAAGCGCCCAGCACCCAGAAGCTATTTCTTCGTAAGCTACTGAAGGTCGTACTAACAGTAGAGGTTTGTAAGTCCAAATGGAGAAGCTGCAACCAGTGTCTATTTGCCACTAGAACGGAATCAGAAGTCTGGGCTTCCCATATTTCCAGTCTTTCTTCTTTCACACCCATTTTTCCCTTATACCTTTGTCCACTCACTCATGTATTTCTGTAGAACATCTAAATATCTATAAACTACATGAGATAGCATTTCATATATGGTAGTGAATAATGTGTGGTAAATAGGATATTACATATGTATATTTAATTTCCACTGGTTTTATATCATCATTCCTGCCCTAATCTATGCTGCCTTATTCCTGTTTAGTTGATAAGTTATTGGAGGACAGGAGCTGAAACCATCTTGTTTTGGGTAGAGTATTATAACTCCACTTAGCGCCTCACGGGCTTGAGCAGTTAGTTGATTTTTAATTTTTGGACTATAGATGCATTCAGGTTGATTTCATGATATTTTTGAGATTACAACATGTGAATGCAGAGCAGATAAGGGGTAATGTTTAAACATTAAACAGAAAAAATCTGAAAAAGGAAAAGAAAGGTTGCCAGTTAATTAGTTTTGCATCCCTTTCCTCTCACTTTGCTACTCTCTGTGTCACCTCCACCCTTCTCTCTCCTGCACTTTGAGGACCAGCACACCCAGACGGTGAAGTATTTTTAGCTTTTGAGAAAATGTCACCATATTTGGAACCTATAGTAGAGAAGAGACCTAAGAAAAACCAAGGTTCAGATGTTACATGATCAGTCACTCAGATATCAAGAAGTAGAGTGGCAATTAAATTCCTTAATGACTGAAAATGAGTTCGCTCTTTATGTGTTATTTCCTCTTTAACAGTATGGTTCACACTGAAGATTCCCTCTGTATTTTGAAAATATGCCTTAGATTGATCACGACCTATTTGTGTTTTCTCCCCTCCTCAGAAAACGGGTGAGCCGGGCATCCTACAAGCCGGTCGGCCCCACCCTGGCCAGGGGCGCCGATTTCTGAGAGGAGGAGTTGCCAGGCCCATGTAAACAAGCTAGACTCCAGTCAGCTGGACAGAGAGCAACGGCAGCCCTTGTAAGGATGTTGACATTGCACCTGCAACTTCTTGCAATTCTGTTTTTTTTAAATAGATCATAGATGCCTTAGAAGAGGCTGAATTAATTTCACGAGCCACGGTCAGGATAAATACAAATAAAAACACAAACAAGGAAAAACACAAAAGTAGGAAAGTCTTTTCATAGCTTCACCTTAACCTTTTACAACATATTTAACGAACTGCTTACTGTTCCTCACGTATTAACTGCCTGGAAAAGTTTCTAAAATCCTCACAGAATAAATGCCACTCAGAATTAGCTGTGCACCACTCCCCTCCCTCAGTTGATGCAGACACTGATCACCTAGTAGATTTCTATCAGAAATGATCCCTTCCTCAGTCTCTAATCTATGTTGAGAGCTACATTAGCTTGAGTAAAAGTAAGATGAATTATTTTTAAATAATTCAAAAAGAAATATGACATTTGATTGGACTACAGCTAAATCTTGATTATTTAATGTTCTCTGTACATTAGTTCCAATAAGTCTCTTTTTAATTTTAACATAATATGACTCTTTTATATTACCTTTGGATAATAACCAAATAATAGCCAAAGAAAAGACACAAAGTCCATAATCACATTACCCTATACTGACATTTACGTTGACAGGCCCATATATAGTTTTTTTGTTTTTTTTTGGTTTGGTAGTTGACATCACAGTGCAAATTGACAAAAAAGTATATGTTTTGTTTTTATTCTGACTTTTTCCTTTTAATAAGTACATGTTTCCTTGTCTCTATGTAGTCTTCATTTGTATCTATGGCTGATTATTGATATAAAATATCCAATACATATATCAAAGTTCAACGAGGAATGCAACTGTTGGATAGGTGTTTCTAAATAGTCTATGAAGACACCGGTCAGCTCTCCCTTACACTGGGTTTATAAGGACATTGTGAATACAGAAAAAAACAAAACAAAACAAAACATTAGAGAGTAACTTATTTTTATTTCTCCTTTATGAGATCGCCTTTTTCCCTGCAATTCCACTTTATTTCTAAATTAAAGAAATAGAATGCCACATATTCTCACTATCCCATGTAGGATATCTTTTAAAATTCACTCTCGGAGTCCCAGAGACAGAGCATGGACTGCTCAACGCGTAGTCCCTAAGGGGAGTCTTCTCACTAAATACCGTCCACAATCAGACTAAGACACCTCACAGCGACCAACCGGAGAACATCACGTCGCCTTCACTCCTTCCTCCAGAAACTTGATGGCACGGCCCTGAATCCCTCCATCTTGGAAACATGTTTCAGGTGGCTCACTGTTTCCTGAGAGTCGAGCAAAGCCAGCAAGATGCCCCTGAGGTCACGCAGTGATCTAGCCCCACCCCCCCAGCTCTCTCCATGAGGAAGAGCCTCAGCACTCATCTGTCCCCTAAAGCGTCTTTACGACAATTTAGGACTCCCCATGGTCCCCCCCCAAGTGACACACAGGGCATTGGGTCCTGTGAGTGGGTGGGGAATGAGCAGAAGGTGCAGGGCCGGTCCATCGGACCCCAACTGTGAGTGGTGAAGTGTGCTTCTCAGATACAGGCACTTATAGGAGCTTTTCTCTGCAACAGATTATTCCTAATAGGATTAAAAAAATAATTTCTTACATCTTAAAATAATGTCTTAAAATCTTAAAATAATCTTTACAAAAATCTTAAAATAATTTCCCTGTCAGTGATGACTTGAGCAGGAAGGGTTATACAACGGCAGATCATAGAAAGGAAATAAATGTACAATTTAGCCCAGACCCGACGAGGCTGCAGGCTTCTTGGGGGGTAGTTTTTGAATCTGGGACAAGAAGATAGTGTCTAAGGGAGATTCTAGCACATGTCCCACCTCGTGGAGTGGAGTGCACAGGCCACCAAGAAAGAGTGTTAAGCTTATGCTCTTTCTTGGGCAGGTGACTGTCAGGGAAGCAGCTGTATTCTGGGAAAGTTTCTCTGTTCAGTCAGGCGCTGGACCCCCCCCCCCCCTTTCAAAATCCCCAGGTCAAAACTAAAAAGGGAATGGCTGATGACATTCTAAAGTGTTATACCAATGAGGGGAGGAGAATGCTTTTTTAACATTTTTAAATTTTATTTTTCCATTACCAGTTATCCCCTTATGCCCCCAGCCCCCTACAGTCTCCACCCTGCTGTCCATGCCCATGAGTCCTTTTACCTTTTCCCCGGATCCCACCACCCCTCACTGCCCCACCGCAGCTGTCAGTCTACTTTCCGTCTATGAGTCTGTCTCTCTTTTGCTTGTTAGTTCAGTTTGTTCATTAGATTCCACATGTGAGTGCAATCATACGGTGTCTGTCTTTCTCTGTCTGGCTTATTTCACTTAACATAATGCTCTCCAGGTCCATCCTTGTTGCTTTGAATATGCATTGAAGCTTTGAAAGAATGGGTGAAGCTGGGAAGGAGAAGTGGTGAGTATTAGGGGGGGCTCCTTTGATACAACAAGGGAGGGTGCAGGAGGATTTGGGGAGCACCGAGGCTCCCCAATGTCTGGATCACATGCGCACAGCACGACTTCCACTCTGTGTTTAAGGTCCAGGTTTGGTAAGGACACAGGGCGTGGCAACTCTTCTTTTGGTGGGGAGGAAGGAGTCTTATCAATGATCCCAAACTCCCTAGGCCTGTGGGGGAATTCCTTCCATTCTGTTTGTCTCACTAGCCCAGACTCCTGTGTGGGTCTAATAGAAAAAGGGTCTGTTTGTTAGCTTTACGAGTTACAGTTTCCTACCAATGCTACTTGTTCATCACATCTCAGGCAAGTCAGTTAACTTTGGCCCAAATAACTCCTACCTTCCAAGCTTGTTGTACGGATTAGGTACAATAGAAATAAATTTTCTTGTGCATTGCCTGGCATTAAGCAGGCACTCAATGCACAGCACCTCTTCTGTTTCTTTGGTTACGTACTTCTAAGATCTTAATGGTGATTGGGTCAGGGGAGTTTAAAAGTCATGGCTATTAACATTGTTTGTTGATGTGTCTACATGTGTGTGTGTTAGTGTCAGTATGCATTTAACGATGCCAGTCTGGGAAATCAAAAGCAAAAAAAAAAAATGCTTTAAATTATTATTGTACCATTTCCCTCATGAACCCTCATCCCGGTGTACATTTGAATAATCTGAGTTGCTTGTGTCCCCATTAATGATTATAATAGTCCCGTGGTGTTTGGAAGAGACAGTAGTCTGTAGGAGCTGGAATTTATATGAAGGACAGGATTTGTCTGAGCACATTTTTATCTTAAATATTTAAAGATTAAGCAGTAACTATTAATTTTAGTGTGAATCAAGAGACTTCATTTTATCATGCAACTTCAGAAAATTATCACTGGGTACCATATGACTCTGAAGGGAAAATGAGACACTAAAAATCATTACTTTTTTTCCAGCCTCCGTAAACTAGTCCACAAAGTACGGTGGATGTGGCCCTATTCAATGGTTTTCTGCCTGCATTCTTTGTGTTTTTGCAGCTCTTCTGTCCCCCAAGTAGATGTCAAACATCAACATGACCTTGAAATTAGAGCAAAGAGTCCAATAGTAATATCTAGTGTTACCAGAGCAGTAATTTTACATCCTGACAGTGCATTGTAGTCACCTGATCAGGAAGTTATTTAAAAGTACAGACTCCATTCCAGACTATAGGTTATACTCTGTAAGGTGGGAAACATGTATTACTATTTTTTAAAAAATCCTCATGGGCAGGGCAGACTTATTAATCACCAGGTCTGAACACGTTGTAAACATGTGACTGGCATGCAAGTGCGGACAGCAAAGAGCAGCCCTCCGATTTTCCTGCGCAGACTGATAATCTAGAGGACAGGGGAGGGTGGGAAGCACGCTGCCCCTTGTGGAATATGTACTGCCAGTCACGTGCTCTGAACATTCTTTCCCATGGGCACACACCTGTATATTAGCAGCTTTCTTTCACTCTGCAGTTGGAAAACTTGGCTGAGGGAGGTAAGGGACTTTGCCTAGTTGTGACTCTTACACATTTCTTCCAGAGCGGTACCTGCAGATGAACTCAGGTCTCTCTTAAAGTTGCTGTTCTCTCCACTGGGCCAGTGTCAGATATAAATGAGGTAGATTCAGTGGGCATGGCCTTGCTGAAACTCTTTTGCAACCTCCCCTCTGGTAACTGCCTTTCTCCCTGTGAAAAATGCATAGCTACAAAACAATGATTTCTTTTTTCACACATGAAAGTTCTTACTGGTGGAGGGTACCGGGCGAGTGGCAGACAGTCATACAAAGGTCAACAAGAAAAAGAGTCCTACCTTCAGGTACCCTACAATCTGGTTGTGATGTGACAAATCAACGGGGAAGGAAAAAAAATCAACGACAACAACAGTGAACGAAGTAAATGAAAAGTTCTAAAAGTGTGGCAGAAAGATATGACATCTCATAAAACTGATTGTAAAATGTACTATTATTAAGTATGCATATTGTTGTGTAACCCACGAAGGAAGAAAACATACGATTGTAGCTTAGCAGCAAACCTTAACGTTAGGCCTTCGGACGCAGGCACGGGTCCCGCCAGATGCTGGGTGCTTTGAAACTGCTTTTATCCATCCTCCGGGCTTTTGTCCCGCTCTCACCGTCGGAGCGTGGTTTGGCATGCGATAGCCATCTTTTGCAAGCACGTCAATACACACAACCAAGCTTCATCTCCTCATGGGCATTTTTCTTCCTTAGGTCCAGTAAAGTGCTTGGTTGTTACTTGGAAATACTTGCTTCACTCATATCACATTTGTGGCCGTCTCCTCTGTTGCAATGCTTTCAGTGTCCACAGTGACTCTTGGCTCAGGAGTAAAGTATTGCATAGTCTTTTAAAGGAATTCTAAATGACAATTAACCTGAACATGTTTAATGTTAACCAGGAATATGACTCAGTTGAAGAAGTGAAAGGTGACAGTTATGACCAAGCTAGCGACCATGGCCTCAGGACTTCCGCCTAATCAATTGTAAGGGGCATCTGGATGTGAAAGACATTAAAGGTGGCAAATCATGCTTGTGAAAACAGTGTAAAATGGGAATTAAAGCCTAATCAAGACTTGTGAATGGGCTGGGAAGGGAAGCGCGGTAGAGGGGCTAGTTTTGAGCTTGTCTGGGAGGTTAGGTTAGAAGGGTGCAGCAGGAGTGGGAAAAGCCCACGGGAGAATTGCTGAAACGTAAGGGGCAGGGGAGAGGAAACACAGAGCTTCTGGCAGGTGTTGCACAGACAGAAGAAAGCAAGACATCTACCACTTTGTTCAATGTCGGTATGAGATGTTCTCACTACTTTGTGCAGGTCTGATGTCTCCTCCCGTACCTATAATAAATTACCAGGTCTTTAGAAGAGAATGGCAGACCTCCCCTGACTTGGTCTCTTGCTTTCAGCGAGTCTCCCCCTCAGTCCCATATCCTGCTTTCACGTCACCTCCTGTCTCCCTGTGCTGCCTGGGTGCCCTTCCACCCAAACGCGGGTCACCTCATTTTAATATATTGACATCTTTCAATGCACCATTATGGAAGGAACGGGCATTTCCCCCCTAGACCAGGAGGCCCTTCCATAAGACAACTCCACGAAGATTGCCTGGTGGCTTATACTGGCCAGAGCCATCGGCAGAAGCGGGTGCCCCGTCGCTGTGGGCGGCTGCCAGTGAGATGCATGGTCAGCCTTAAGCAGAGCCGCCCTGTCCGCTGACTGCTTCATGCAGAAACAGGGAGCTGAGCCGTTAAAGGCGACCAGGGTGACACAGGTGCCGAGTGACTGTTCTCAGTGTCCTAACCCGTGCCCTCCCACCCCTGGGAAAGACCGCTCTGTGGGGAGCGTCAGTGTGCACAGTGCATGTTAGTGTGGAATTATTCATGAGCTTAGACACAGTCTCCGTCGCCACGTCCGGGTCTGTCCCACTTTAGTGAAGCCTGTCTTTGAAAAAGTGCGGGTACCGTAACTGCATTTGAAAGATACATTATACATTGCTATTAGGCTCTGGCGCGGAGGTCTGCTGAGGTGTGAATGGACCATTTTGTTGCTTTCTCTTTTATCAATAGTTGTTTCAGTCCCCACAGTCTCCGGAAGACAAAAGGATGCACAAGGGGCATCAAAGGCTGGGAGTTCATTACTATACATTATGAATATTTTAATACAGTAACAAAATAACACACTGATAAAAGCCAACACGTAATATTCTATTCATAGCTGACTGGATAATCAAAGTCATTGGAGGCACTTTTTCTAATACTAATTTAAAACGTGCTTTATGACTTTCTGCGTCCCCAAGCAAAAAGGTCCTATTTGGTGAGGTGTACCGAACACCCTTCAGAGTCCTTTACAGTTGGGTTCAAAAGTGCACCTTCACTATATGTAACAGGAGGAAAATAATTCACAGACGAAGGGTTATTTTGCCTTAAATATTTCACCTTTTCTTTATTCCATCGGTCTAGTGTTTGAAATTCTACCACCTATAGGTTTTCTGTAAAGTTCCAAAATGATCATACTGATCTTAGAAAAAGCAATGTTACATCGTAGTGTCATAAAAGAGCTGTCATTAGGTCATTGAGAATTGCTGATCTTGGGATCTATCGAATACTGATTGCAACACCTGTTGGCTGCACCTTGTAGACTGGAAACTGCCCTTGATCGCAGCTTCCATTGATATATAGGTTACAATCCATTTTTTTTTCATCCTTCTCCAAAAGGGCTGTGTACTAGAGGAATTAGATGATGTTCTCAGTTGCTCTTAAATGTGTTTGCTCTGTCTTTATAACCAGAAAAACACACCGTTTATGAACTTTGGCAACAGGATAGAATCCTACCAGAGAAAACGGAAACGAGCCCTTCGCAATCTCTGGTCTTACTTAGTGTCACAGGTTTGCTTTGTTTTGTTGTTTTGATTTCAATTCTTTGGCGTCTTTGGTAGACCAAGCAGGGAAAGTTCAGGGTCACTTTTAGATTTTAGAATGAATTAGATCCTTTGGATCCTGAAGGGCTTACATAACATTTAGCATATTAATTAAGCATAAGGGACTGATTCCGGAATTAGGAAAAAAGATACCGTGTCCCCGCCCCGTATTCTTTTACCACAGCAAGTATGTGCTTGATCCAGAGCAGAACCACGGATCCCTAATCACACAAAACAAGTGTCATAAAGGCTAAGAGACATTTTTTGAGAGAAATCCCTTGGGATCACTTTGCAGGCGGAAGAAGAGGAGAGCAATCAGAGCGATGGCGTTCTCCTGCGAGCCAGGGCGGGGGTGCAAACTGCCTCTATCCCATCTCTGCAGCTTCTGCAAGCCTCACTTTCAGCTCGGAAAGGACTAGGACTTTTTAGAAAAACCCACGCCTTTTTGTCTGACCTGCTTACGCTCTTATCTGAGGGCTGAAATCTGTACACCAGTCAACGACCGCATCCTAGAGCTGGGCCATGTTCTAGTAATCAACGCAGAGGATCTCTGAAATCAGGTGATAAAATACACAAGTAATGAGATCAGGTTCATTCTGTTTCTCTTAGAGCGGCTGAACCATAAAAAGCAGCACAAAGAGAAATCCAGAGCCTTTTCTGAAATGGCTTCGGTTGGGAGCTGTGCATTTTCATTTAAATTTCAACAGGAGCTCAAAAATATTTTAAGACAGTTAATACAGAATAGATGTGTGTGTAGAAGAAAGCATTTGGGTGCTATTCAACATGCTATGCTCCAGACCAGGAACAAAGTAATTACAATTGCTCTTTTTCATTTTCATTTTTTCTTAAGAAAAGCTTCAAGTTAAATTTCATATTTAAATATAGGTATTTTAATGCTTTGGATCAGTTTTCTAGGACAATGACAACTGACGCTTATTTCTAAACCATCAAATGTTTTTTCAAATGGCAACAACAGCTAAAATATTTGTATCTCTATTTACACTTTGTGAAGTAGGAAATTACAAATAGTTTATATGCTATATTCAGTAAGTACTTACTGCTCATCTGTTTTATACAAGGTCCCAAACTATTCCCCGTGGATAAAGCAAAAATGAAGAGACCCATTTTCTTCATGTTGAAGAATTTATGATCTGATAAGGTTTCTGATGTCTTCATGCTATACTCTTTCTAAAATTTTGTTTAAAAAAAAACACATTAAAATAATAGAATTCACATTCAGTATGTCATACCTAACTAAAAGTGTCATCTGCCATACTAGGGCAATGAAAGAGAAGTGACATTTATGTAACGCCTGTCGTTCACTCTGCTAAATACTTTACAAACAATCTCATTGTCAAAAAAAGTTACTTTTGAAATAGTTTCAAGTTTACCAAAAAATTGGACATGTACTAAAAAAAATTGTGCAAGCACCAAAACTCACGTTCAAGTTCACTGTAAGGCCTTGTTCAGATTTCACTCACTTCCTCAGTGATGCCCACTGAGGCGGGGGATCCGCCACGAGGGTCAGGCGTCGCTGCCACTGGCCCTGCCCCACCTGCTCCATAGCTCCAGTCCGGGGTGGTTCCCTCAGCCTTTCTGCAGCCTTCTTGCCTGTGACATTTTGAAGCTTCCAGGCCAGGAATGTTGTAGAATGTCCATCTGTTTGAATTTGCCTGATGTCTGCTCATGATTATATTCAAATTATGCACGTTGGCTGGGACAACTGTCCAGCTGTATGACTCGCACGGCCTCCTACTTGCTCATCGTCTCCATTTACCCCTTTACTGACCACCTCACTTTAAACAGACTTCACGTTCTGATTACGAGAGCAACGTATATTGTATACGAAACTACAATATTGCAGGTGTTACTAATGTGGCAGCGGAGAGCGAATTCTACCTTTTCTGCCCTGTAACCGCTTTACGAGACCGGCATGAAGTCGCCCTGCCATTTGCTGTTTGTCTGTCTTAATACGCAGTGATCTAGCTTGTACGTTTCAGGTTATTTCTTTTCGTTCCCACACACAACCCCATGAGGACTTTTTTGGTCACCATTTGCTACTAAGAACATTTGCCCAAGGTCATACATGGAGGGAACTGGGATGTGAAAAGAGGTCTTTTGACACCATATCTCATATTTTATTATTTATTGAGTTATAAAGAGCATTGGCATATAAAGACTTTTTGTCAGATATTAAACCAAGCAGCTTAAATATCTATGAATAAAACATTTTTTTTTTAAATTATCAAAGTGGTATAGACGTTAACTATGGAAATAATGTTTTCCAGTTTGGGTGAGGAAAACGATTCCTTACATTTTTAGAATATTAATCACAGTACTTCAGAAATATAGGACTGGTGCTCTGGATGGCTTTCTATTCATACTTTCACTTTGCTTATATTATTTGTTGCTAAATATTTAAAATCTCATAACCCGTATGTTCTGTTGAAACTAGTCCTGGGGTAAATAATAAAGAGGCGAGACCCTATTTCTACACTGTCACTAACTAGCTCTGAGTTCTGAAACAGTTTTTGTAATCCCTTGGTGTCTTGGCTTTCTGTAAAATCAGCAGACAATCTCTTCTAGCTTTTCCACATAAAACAATGGAGAAAGCAATATACAAACAGATGGAAACATTTTTTTCTCTTCCTTCTCGGTTTCTTCTTCTTTCTCCTCTTCCTCAACGTCTGCCCTGTTGGCCCGTGACAAAGCGTGCCGCGTTGCTCAGGGCTCAGGGACCAGTCCTCGCCACAATGAGGCTTTTCCTCCGAAGGCCCTCGGAAGCCGTATCAACTGCCCTCAGCCTTTAAACACGGCTCTTCACCCCCCGTCTCTCTCCTTCTCCTGAAGTGACGTTTAAGTGCCTCAAAGGCCCAGGCCTGAGACAGAGCAAGGCATGGAATACGGAGCGGGTGCTGGGTGGTCTGGAGAAGAGAGTAGCTTCGCTTCCTGCCACTTTTCAGTAGTGAGATACAAGCTTACTATCAAATCTTACACCACAGCGGAAGATTTGCCATTCTCACTACCTCAAACCGGCCAACCAACCAACCAGCCAACCAACAAAAGAGTCATATTACTATCTGTCTACAGTATAATCTAAAAGAAGAAAAAACATTTTTTATTTTTTACTCTGAGACTTACATCAATACTCATTTCTTTTATCTAGTTCATTATAGAATAATACATATTATTGCTTCCAATAAAATGGAAAATTTCTTCTTGTTACATTTATAATTCTTTGTATAAAAAGAAAAAATTTAAATTGACTCGTAGTTCAAATCAATAAATGTTCATTATTAATTTCTTCTAGATCAAGTCCATCTGCAGTTTGTAGCCCTTTTATTTAGGGAAGCCCTGCCCATCGGAAGTACTGTGGCTTAGTGAGTAGTTACGTCACTGGAATCTGGTGTCAGAAGGTGTACATTTTAATCCTGGTTCATCCTCTCAGTAATTCTGTAAATTTGGGTAAATCCCATCTATCCTCTTAGCAATACTGTGAATATTATATTTGACCTCAGAATTTTATAAGGGACCAATATTATACACACAGGTTAAATAAAATAAGAGGTAGAGTTTTTTAACATAAATTTTTTTTCACATCCATTGAACATCTTAAGCCTTTAGAGTACCATTTCTTAGTGAGCACATTTCAGATTTAGGTCAACAGTTTTATCATTTAAAAATATGGTTTATGGTTTATTAGGCTCATTCTTAAATTTTTTATTGATTGACTGGTTGACTGAGTTTTGGAGCCCGGACTGGGGAAGTGCCCTAACAAGCCAGGACCCCCCCGTTCAAATCGCAGCTTTATGCAAGACCTGTGAGAGGGTGGTGAGGCCTGTTTGGTCTCAGCCATGATTTCCAAGTGTCTGCTCCCTCTCTGGGGTAGTTTCTAGAGGACATTTTTAGCTGCTCTGAGTGAGGAGGCTTTCCTTGTAGCACCGGCGTGTGCCCTCTCTCGGAATGGAGTCTCCATAGTAATTCTGGACAGGAACAGGCACCCACTGCGTCTGCTCATGCCTGAATGTTCTTCCGTTTTCTCCTCCCCGGGGCTTAGAAGAGTCCCTGACGCATGCTCCATCTGCACTTTACAATGCGCTCACGCCAAGGGGCATCGCACTGTCCTGTGCTCACTGACAGACGACGGGTCCTCAGGGGGCAGGGTGGGTTGGCACTCGGGGTCCCTGAGAGGGGACACAGGAAACTGGCCTCTCTGGGAAATTTCTAGAAACCTGCCAGCCCCTATCATGTGCTCTTTAGGCACCAGGCAGGGGTCATAAATTAAAGGGTCATGGCCAGATCCAGCATGCAGAGATCTTCTGTGGGACCTACACTGTATTTTAAAATACTTTCGATTAGTTGCTCCCATTTAATATTTAAGAAATTTCTTATAACACTTGCATATTGAAAGTGGCTAAGAGAGTAAACCTTAAAAGTTGTCATCACAAGAAAACAATTCTGTAACTACATGTGCTGATGGACATTAATTGGATTTATTGTGTTGATCTTTTCACACTCTGTACAAATACCAAATCATTATATTGACATCTGATACCTCAGTTAAAACAAAACAAAACAGAACAAAAAAGAAAAAAAACCAAGCAGACAAACAAACAAAAAAAAACAACAAACCTGGGTTTCTGGTTTCTCTAAAAACAACCAGAAGTGACCAAACTGGTCCCGCGTTTCCATGGTCAGGAGCTGAGCACAGGCCGTACTGTCAAGTGGTGAAAACATGGACGCTGGGTTTACTTCCTCTTTCTACTCCTTAGTTGTGTACCTGGCCCATAGTAATTAATATAAGTTCTAGAAATTCTGTCTGCTTTTGATAGGCCATCAGTTTGCTAGTCTGCCCCCAAAACCACTGGCTTTATTTTTTAACTAACTTGTAGACATTCAAATTCTTAACTCTCTAACTCTCATCATTTTTCTCCCTGAAATAAAGTGGTGGATGTAAACTAGACAGACTCTGTAGACTATAATCAACAATTCAAAAATTTTTAGAAAATACTGTATGAGAAAAAGCTGACATCCTAAAAATTGTTAAAATATCTAAATTACCATTTGGAGAGCCAGAGACAGGTTTTCTAATTCAGTTACATGCCAAAGGCAGTCAGATTAAAGAATTTGAGACCCACATTTCACCGTAAGTAAAAATAACTTATGAGTTATAAAGCAAGATTTGTTTACCATTTTATTATTTTTAGATTACTTATGCAACTCTGAAACAGAAGGTAGATATTTGTCTTTTTAAAAAAAAAAAAGGATTTGAAAGTTATAATGTTTCATGTTGAAAAAAACGTAACATTGATTTTCTGATAAGAGTTAAACTGCTCCAATTAAAAAATCATTAGAAGTGATTATGATAAGTAACCATAATGCATTTTGCAGTGGTTTAGTTTCATAGGCTCTTTTTCACCTAATGCAGGGGTCAGACAGGGCACGGGAGGTCAAGTCGAAAGCCCTGGGTTTGAGTTCTGACACCGGCATCCTTAACCCTTCCAGGACCCTGACTGGTCTATAAAATAGAAAATGCTGGTGGTATGTCCTATAGGTAAGACACGGGCACCAATGAGATGATTTAAGTAAAACTATTAAGAAATTTTGAAAAACTGCATAAGGTTTGTGTTTGTTTTGGCATTTTATACACAAAATCCAAGAAAATAAGCAATTGAGTTAGTCACCTAAGGAGTTTTAAATTTTTCAATTTTAATGATTCTGCAGGTTTATTGACATCTTAAATACCTGGCCTATCAGGTTAGGTATATTGCATCTTTAAAAAAAAATGTGATAAAGTAGACAGAAATCTCATAAGTCTCTCTTCCCAACAGCCAAGACTCTATTTTGTACCTACTGTTACAGAAAACTAATAGAAATTGATGCTGGACATCAATGTGCCCCCAAAATAGTGCTGTCAGTAAAACTCTGTGCTTTCTAGAGGAGAGATGCTGGGGGGAAAATCACCCCATTCATTATGCTGGACAGATGAGAAACCTCTCCTGGGAAGCCTGTAAAAATCGACTGCGAAGAATAAAGCTATAATATACCGTCAGCAACAATTCGCCCTGGCAGGAGATGGACAATATGATCTAATAGTCCCTTTTATTCCTAATTTCTATGATTCTGTTTTTTCAAGCCTTATATAGTTCTCTTAACCCAATTCTGTTACATACTGAGCCAGAATCTCCCAGTGTTTGAGCTGCTCCCTGGGTTACCAGGCGCTTCTGGGAAACACATGAACACTGTTCAGGGGATTAACTCTTTTATGACTTATGACTACTATGAATTGATACGGAGGGGGTTTTTCTATGGGATCGAATATCAGCAAAGAGCTGGAACTATGACTAAACTGCTCTCATTGGTCTTCGCTCTTAACGGTCCCTGCCTCCTCTGTCTCAGGCACTCTTCTGCCCTGAGCTCTGGTACACAGACCTGGAACCTTTGGTGTCTACAGGATAAAGACCAAATTCATCAAGATGACAATTCCTGCCACAACTCCCAAGTTTCAGAAGAAATTATTTATCAAGCACCTATTTGAATCAGGCACTGCTCCAAGGGCTGAGGCTACAACAGGGGACACGGCAGACAGATAGCCCTACCTCGGGGGGCTTACTCCTAACAGGAATTCAAATACAGGATACTCGAGTCAAAGCACAGATATCTGGATAGTGTGGAATGCTAAAGAGAGACACAGGGAAGGAAATGAAGACCGATAACATATGATGGGGGACGTTCACCTTCGCCAGGGTGACCAGGGGAGGCTTCATGTACCTGTTGTGCTTATGACATTGCACCATTTTTATTTTCACTTCAGTGCCCTTCATTCAGGGGCAGAGCCACTATCTGACGCATCTTTTTATCTTGGATGCCAGGTAATATTAATGCATAGTGGTTAATTAAAAGGTACACAGTGATCTGTTTTTAAGGCTCACTCACATACATCTGAATCTCTAAATTTAGGAAAGATAAAATTGAAAGTTCATTCTTGAGAGTTTGATTTTTTTAGGAAAACCACAATATGCAAGTTCCATAAGGGCAGGGGTATTGCCTGTTGTGTTCATGACAGAATCCCTCGAGCACACAACTAGGTCACAGTAGGACTTAATAATTTTTTGAATAAACCAATGAACCATTTGGGTAGATGAAAATCCAGATGCACAGTCAAGAGAAGAAGGGGTTAGAATATGTTTCCCTCAGCAGTTAAGTGCTGTGTTGCTACTTCACAGAATTTGAAAGTATGAAAGGGGATGTATGATTTTGTTTTTCACCTAATAAGATGAGAAATTCTTTTATTCCAAAGAGAGAATGGAACAGCAGATACTACTCTAAAAATTCAGCACCTGTGGAATAGATGTCTCATTGCAGATGTGCTAGGAAATAAGACTGCTCAGCTTGAATTAAAAATCAAAACAAACAAACAAACCAAAAAATAAACCCGCAGGTTCTTGCTGACAGATGCCATTCTTCTCCCTAGTCACTTGGAGTGAAAACCCGCCAGCGGAAGGAAGAAGGGTCAGAACATTGTATTTTAGTGGTCATTATTGCTCTTCTAAAAATTAATGTCAATAAAGTTCTGATGGTTTCCTCTGCAGGAAATTTTCCATGGGATGATAATAGAAGGCAACGAGAAGGGAGAAAGGTGGCGGATGGGGGTAGATTTTTCATTTCTGTTTCACATTTTTAACTAGTTCAGATTCTCTTTAAATTGCTTACTGGTCAAGAATTATTACAGGGTGAAAATATCCACTAGAATCTCATGCAGAATGTTCTAAATCACACTACTTAAAACACAAAACAGCAAATGGAGCCTGGAGAAATAATGGTTAATAAGTCTTTTAGTAACAGAAGAATTCCAAGAATTCCAAGTCAGAAGACCTGGGTTCAAGACTCGGCTCTGTCTTTACTATGTTATCTATTCCTTAACACAACTGCCTCTTTGAAAAGTAACTCTTACCTACTCAAAAGGGATAGTAATATGGCAAACCTCATAGGATTTTGTAAAAATCAAGTGGAAAAGTGAGAGGTTAATGTAGTAAAAATAGAAAAATGTTTATGCAAATATTAGTTACGGGTCAAATAATAAAACGAATGTTTGCCTCTCATGTACAGCTTATGTAGGAAATGAAAATGGGGAAGAAATTATATTTCTCTTTGTTGCCTATATAACTGTCCATTAGAATGCCTTTGTTTGATAATAATTTAAAAATTATGCACACTTCAGGTTCTGTTGGCCTCCTCTCCAAAAGAGTATCATTATTAGTTTTCCTGGCATTATCTGAAATTCGATTTTTTTATTGTTGTTCAATTGCAGTTGTACCAATTTTTTTCCTTAATGTGGTTTTTGATAATAGTTATGTTCAAAATTCTTTTGGTTGTATAGATCATTTTAAAAAGACTATACTATCAAAATCCTTGGTAAAAATATCAATTACTTATAGCTGTTTCAACGCAAATTAAAAACTATGGCTTTGCATGTAGTGTATGTATCAAAGCTGTAACCTGGCTGGTGTCGTGATCACTACTCTCCTCTTGTATATACCTCCACAGCTTACTGACTGAATTAATATGCCTTTACTATTTCAGGAAACTCTTACCCAGAGAGGTGATATTGCAAATAACTTCATGGTTTATTTAAGAAGTATCTAGAAGGCCCAGAACTAGTTACAGTAGACAGCTTAGTCACGCTCATCAAATCTACGAGACATACCTTGGGAGCTTTGCCTTGTTGCATCGACCAACTGTCAGAGCCGACGGGCCACCGACTCGCCTGATCTTTATCAAGCTCCTACTCCAAAGCTTCCAAATCTCACCGATGCTTTGCTTTTCCCTCCCCTCCCCAAGATCCTACTAATAGTCTGTAAATATAGAGATCGTTTCCCGCAGTAAGGCATAAACAGGGCTTTGCTTCAACAGGTGATTTTTGTTAGCTATATTCAGGGGACTGGAATTTGGAAAACTAATGGATTTGCAAAGGTTAGCAGAATTCTTAGTTTCGGTTTGAGGAATTATTCGAATAAATTGAAACATCTCTCAAATTGGATTATAAGGACAAGAAATTAAATTATTATCAACATGAAGTGGGGCTTTTAATGTTTGACTTATACTTCTCAACATGTAGAATCAATGTTCGTTTTCATGTATAAAAGAAATACTTGACAAATTAAACGTTTGCACAGCAAAACTAGCTAATTATGTTCGCAAACCATAAGAACTTTGGTAATATTCATTAAACTGTGCTATGTTTGTAAATGGAATTGATATGCATTTCTGAATTCTACATTCATTATAAAAGTTTTCCACTTATGAGAATCAAATCCCAAGCAGCATGCACTAAACCAAGAATGGTTTTCTGAATTTGTTGCACAAATTTCACACTTCTCACCTAAAATGGGTGTCACACATATAACAAATAGTGAAGAGACTTTCATTACCTGTCTATCAATCATTCCCGTTTATAAAGAATCCTTCACGTGTATATTTGAAGTGATGTACTAAAAAATGGAAATCATGCTCTCAGATAAAAGCAGTTCTAAAAATACATGAAATGTAGGCTTAAATTTAGATAATGTAGCAGTAGATTTCACTTACAAGGGAGAGAATTTGGAAGGGAAGGACCGTGAAAGGAGTCCGCGAGTCATGCCGTGTTTGTGTGTGGAGGCCTTGGGAACAATGTGTTAACAAAAATGTGGACATAAAAGCCTGTGACATTGATGCATCTAGTCTTTGATGTGAAACATCTGGTGTTGAGTGTGGCTGGTGCCTTAAGACTCTTTGAGATGCCATTAAAAAAACAACAACAAAAATCTACTATAAACACTCTTATTTCTGTGGCATAGGGAGTGGTACTAGAGAAATCTGTCTCCTCCACCCTCCAGCAAATCTACAGATAGTTTCTGTCCACTGAAACAAAAGCAGCAGAAGAATTTCCACCTGGGACTTCTAATTCTCAACCTATTTTGTTTCTATAGATGATCAGTTGAGGGAACAGGGGGTTCACAGGATGGAGAGATGTCTGGAGCTCATATAAGTGTGTTAACAGCAAGCAATAAAAATCTTAAGTAGATATGGCTGGAAACAATATTTTGAAGTCTGCAATCAGCAAGCAATGGCTCTAAAACTAGTGGCAGGTTTAGCACAAATGCAGCCTACGCCAGTCCTAGAATGCATTGATACACATCTTTAATATTGCATCGGAAAAAGCACTGGTTCCAAATAAAGCCAGAAAAATTGGTACAAAAGTCATTTTAATTATCTAAATAACATGTCACGCAAAAATCTTTTCCTGGACCCCACATGGCTAACTTCATTAGCTATACCACAGAGGTCAAAAAGAAAATCCAAAACAATCATTGAAATAAAAGAGAAATTAAACTTGCTGTTCCTGCCACTCCCCACAGCCTTGAGTCATTATTTCAGTGCTAAGTTAGAAGTTCTACCAAGCCTATTAACTATTTCAGGCCATTAAAGTGCTACTGATTACACTGCTGGAATAACATACTTTCTGGAAATTCTCATTAGCAGAGGACCATTGTGGCCACGAAGGAGAACTGTGCCCCCACTGAATTCAGACGGCCATGCCATGTGTGAAATCAAGTTCCCAAACACTACGGCATTTTGCAGTGCCTCAAGGTTTAGATATTGGCCAAAGAGTAAAGGCTGGAAGGTGCTAGAAATAGAAATAGGGGTCAGTGTAGGTGAGACCACTATGCTTTCCCAGTCACGTGGGTAGCATTTGTCCTTGCTCCCCTGGACTCCCCGTGAATGTTGTTGGAAAGCCTTCCATGACCTTCTCTGTGTAAGTGATGCTGGGCGGACTGCCGCCAGACTGACAGCTGCCAGTGTTACTGTGGGGCCTGCTTCCAAGCCTCCCTCTCCCCTGGGAGCCAGAGGGAAGCCCAGCAAGACTGTCACGTGCCAGAACACGACCGCCTTTGGGTAGCTGTTCCAAAACTGGAAGTGCTTGTGTTTACGTAATATTTAGGGAGGTCCAATTTTTAAAAGTGTGCCTCTATGTACATATAGTTCAGTAGGTTCTCCTTCTTGGAAACAGTCATTTTCAATGTCAAAAATCTCCTGGAACTCCCATGTTTAGTAGTTCGACTTCCACCACATGTTGAGTGAAGCACTGATGTTGACTAAATATACTGCAGCAATGTTTTAGGTGGATTTGCATTTTACTTACCATAACGCCTATATTCAATAAATGGTATGACATGGAGACAAATTGTTTGGTTTTCAGAATATGCTTGTTGGGAGTGATTCATATGCGTTCTAAATTTGATATTTTTCTAAATATCTACAACTCACAGGTTGAAAACGACAAGCATAAAAACAGTATATTGAAAATCAGATACACCTGGCTTTCAAATTGCACCAGGTAGATGGATGGATAGACAGGTAACAGATATGTGCACAAGTATATATCACTGTGAGCACCTCACTTAACGTTTTCAATTTTCATGTGCTAATTTCTAATAGTGTTTTACTAAGAATTAAATGATATAACTTAGGAAAAACTTGTAGCACACTGCTGGGCACATTGTATCAATATCTCGTAGCTTTTATCCTTTCTCTCTACTAAGTGTGGAAAATTTTTATATTCTCAATGTCTCTTTGAAAGCCTGGATCCCCTCAAAATATAAATTAGGGAGCAAATATTTACTCCGGAGAAAGATTCATGGTAGGATAGCTTTATACACCATATGGTGCTACTGTATTTAACATTAAATATTCAGCCTGTTGCAAATTTCTTACATGCATACATCTGGTCAGAAGCCTGTCCTTTGAATCAGGGCGAGTGCCTCCAGATGACTTAGATAAGAGATATTTTCCATCTGATGGGATACTTTTAATTGAAAGTCCGATTTAAAATATACCGATGCTTACCACAGACCTGAAAAGGTACATGGCTTTGTAAACATGGGATCGATACTACCATAATCCGTTGGGATCATTACAATAAGATTTTTTTCTGTTGGTTTACAAGAGAAATATATATTGAAAATATCTCGTCATGCAGCGGCACAAAGTTGTCCTGCCAGTCTCGACCGCTGCTCCCTCTCCCTGCTTTTCGATGCGTAATATTATATTTTTCTAGTAGCAGCACGTGACTCAGTAGCAGACGCTGGAGGCAGTTACGTTGGCAGTTTCGAAGTTCCCTTCCCCATGTACGAGGCGGCTGCTGCTGGGCCGGATCACCCAGGTGCTCATAAATGCCAGGGTTTTACCTTCAGTTCTTCATGAGGATTGCATCTCGGGGGTAATCTCTCTCTCTCTCTCTCTCTCTCTCTCTCTCTTTCTCACTCCCCACCCCCCTTGCCTGTCTCATCATTTAGGGCACTCCAGCACTGTCTACCATGATAAATACATGGTCTTTCAAATGTAAAGTTTATACCCTGGTCCTGATGTATCCATTTTTAATGTTTTAGCCTGTACAACAGTGGAAAATATCGCAGAACACAATTTCTAGAGATATTTTGCATGATATTCCCGGTAGCAGAGTAAAAGTCAGCAAAGTTCCTACACATGTACATGGGAAAGAAATAGCTATATTACATTTCAATTTAATTTATTTTATAGTTTTGGTTTTGAGTATGCCTTTATTTGGGAGCAGCGTATTATTGCTCTAATAATTCTTTGCATACCTAATATTCAGTCACTTTAAGAGTTGCTGTTTATTAAGCACTTCCTTTGTGATAAGGGCTTGTGCCAAGCTCTGTTTGTGCATTTAGTTCCCTCCCCCCAAAGTCTAGGATTATGTACTATTTTTATTACCTTTTTACAGATGAAAACATTAAAGCGCAGAGAACTTAAGTTATATGCCTAAGGTCGTTCAATAAATGGTAAGTCAGAATTTGAACCCAGAGCTTTTTCATCTAAATTATTTCTTGGTTTCCAGTATTTTAGATGTCTTCAGTTGTACACACATGGCTTAAAAAGTATTTTGGGATGGAATGGGATGACAAAGCTTACTTCCTATAGTATTACTTGACCGCAGGTTGGAGAAAAAAGAATCCCCAGTCAAGCAATAAAAATGTATACCATTAAATTGGTCAATTCATGTTCTCTTTATTTTCTCAATTCAGTAATTATAGGGTTTCATTTCTTAAAATGGAATGCTAAGATGTAGAAACCAGAAAGACAAAGATTGTATGCAGCCATACATAAAAGCCTGGATTCTGGAGGAAATATGTAAGACTCTATTTGAAAAATCAGCATTTGAAATAGGAAAAAAAAAATCAAGGTTTCTTTTAAAGTGAAAGAACACTATTTCCCATCTGAAATTAAAAAGCAAATAAGTTAATTGGTTAATTCATCTAAGTAAGTACTTAACCACCCACGTCTCTGACCTTTTATGCTATGTTTTATCCCGGAAGTTAATGAAAGTGCCAACAGCATCTTCACTATTGTGGAAACAACAGGGCTTTAGAAAGTACAGACAAGCTTTCTTTCTACGTATTTTTCCCCCTGTTCTAAATTGAACCCAGGAGGGAAGAGGCGAGTCTTTGATAAGATTCTTGGGAGCTGCTGTTTGTAGAAAAATTAGGCGAGATTTTTAAATGGACAATTTTTAGATTGACAATTTCATTTCAAGGTTCCTTTTGTGTGTCTGTGCGCCAGTTTTAATTATCACTTAGAGTAAAGTGTACTGGATACATACTTATCAACTCCTCATTTCCCCTGCGGACCACACTGCGGGTTACAAAATACCATTTCCATTTTGTCTGCTGATGGCCTAAATAAGGTACACACAAAACAACAAGGATGGGCTTCTTAATTTAGCAGGATAAGATGCTCACATAGAAGTGGCCCTGGGGGGTTAGATTAGAGGAGAAAAAGAAATAGATTCTACCTCAGTGGAGTTGAATAATTTCTAAAAGATTTAGCGCGCGCACACACACACACACACACAAAACCCAAAAAACTGGGGCAACCCACACTATGAATGCTTCGAAAAATTGAACAAAGATGTATTAACTTTTCAACATTTTTTAATGCAGGGATTCATGGCACACATGAAATTATATTGTATCTTATGGTATGTTAAGCAAAAGTATCATAAGAATGAAATTTCAAAAAACTGTTCAAGATATGAATATCATGGCAAGGTTGCATTAAAAATATTTTGGACTGATAGCCCTGCCCAGTGTGACTCAGTTGGCTGGGGCATCATCCCACAAAGCAAAGGGTCACTGGTTCGATCCCCAGTAAGGGTACATGCCGGGGCTGTGGGTTCGGTCCCTGTCAGGGAGACTATGAAAGGCAACCCATAGATGTTTCTTTCTCACATTGTTCTTTCTCTTCCTCTTTTTTTCCCCTCCCTTCCCTGCTGTCTGAAAATGAAGAAATAAAATCCATAAGAAATATATGTTGGACTATAAAATATATGCTATACATGTCACATGTCTTTATTTAATTCCTAAACTTACCATCTTTGGCGTGTAAGCATAATAAATACTATGGTATTTTATCTTAATGCCAAATATTTTTAAATTTTTTGAAAAATTAACACTTATTTTTAAAATAAATTTTCCACCCGTGAATTATATTACTCGGTTTCTTTATTGTATTTCCTCTGAATACACAACCATTTTCCATTCTAAGCCAACAGATATTCCAGGTCATACTTCCTACCATAGTGTGTCATTCCTGTCATTAGCAAAATGTAATGAGTGCTCACTATCGGTGAAGTCTTTGGGGGGCAGAAGTTGACACATGGAGTTTGGGATTAAGCAGGTGAGCAGAACTGTCGACATATGTAAAGAAAATAAAGAACCATACCAAAGCAAGGAAGAAGCAGGGTGGTTTGCGAATTTCATAAGGCTGCCTGGAGGAAGTAGAACTTGAGGTGGACTTCGAATAGGTAGACTTTACATAAGAACATAGGAATTGGAACAAGGGCACACTTTTTTTACATCCTTTGACTCTAGAGTTTAACGCAATGGGAGAGGAGTGTAGCAGAAAACGTGTTAGAAAGGGGGGTGGCTCTTGACCTGCATGTGGTGTTTCCACATTGTTGGAGATCATGAAGATCAGTAAAGATCTAGAGGAGAGGGGATGATGACTGCAAGTTATATCTGGAAAATCAATTGGTTGGCAGTCTGGCATGATGGAGCCTGCTATAGAACATAGCGAGGGCAAAGAAGAATATGTCTTCCAGGTAACACTCCAGTTTCACACAGCTGATATTTTCTTTCTTATACCTGTCACATTTTTTGCTTCCACACCTATTAGGTCAAACTTATTTATCTATGCTTCTGAAAACTAAGATAAGTGACAGTTGACTATGGGGACACAAGAGACATTCCAGACACTATAGATGACATTGCCTAAAGAGAAACAGGTCTTGAGTGACAGAACATTCTAGATGACAGCAAAGAAGATTAGGGTATGTTAGGAGGACATGAAAAGGGAGCGGGTTTGAGCCGGTTCTATACAAATGTTTATGCCTTTAGTGCTCTATAACATAGGCTAAAAGGAAGTAATAAACAACATAAGTACTTTAAATTTGACCATAACTCATTACTTTTTTCTTCTCAAGATACAAATTATTTGCACTCTCAGAAAAGTATTTGGCAGTGCAGAGTATACACATACCAGTTGACAAAGCCCAGTTAAACTACAATGTATTGTTAATAACGCAGATAGGTACTTGCATTTACTTAGTAAGAAATAATAATAGAATCTCAGTTGTACCTTTTATACTCTCAATGTGCCTGTGGACATAGTGCAAATTATTATTTCTTTTGGTATGTGCCACCAAACAAATATTACACTATCATTAATTCTAAATAAACTGAGTAAATATTAATTAAACCTGTAATTAACTGAGAGCAAGGTGACAGCATAATTTATAGAGAAAAAATATCAGTAGGACCTCCAACATGATCAAAAATTAGCAATTTAGATTTATGGTAATAAATACAATTTGATAAAGAAAATTGGTATGTTGTGTATTTTTATTATTTTGTACATTTTAAAATTATATGTACTTAAATATATGTGCTACCGTTTTAAAAAGCCTTTTAAAAATATTTTATTTATTTATTTTTAGAGAGGGGAAGGGAGGGGGAAAGAGAGAGAGAAACAACAATGTGAGAGAGAAACACTGGTTGCATGACCGAACATGCAACCCAGGCATGTGCCCTGACCAGGAGTCGAACCTGCAACCTTTTGGTTTACACAGTGACCTCCAACCAAATAAGCCACACCGGTCAAGGCAAAAAGAGTCTTAATCAGTGATATGATTATCCTATATCAATTGACCCATTGAATGTAGTTCCCTTGGGCTTCTGGAAATCTTATTTGGCCACTTAAAGCATCTTGGTCATTTATTCATTCATTCATGCACCCATTAATTCATTCTTTCAGTCATTCAACAAGTATTTATTATTCGTGTACTAGGTACCAGTCCCCTAGATGAACAGTAATGAATAAGCGTCCCATGCAGCCTGTATTTTAACGAGGGAAGACAGATAATAAGGAAATATACAGGATGAATAATGAGTAAATGTACAATATGTCAAGCACTGATAAAAAGATATAGGACATAAAGCAGGGGACACAGGATAGGAAATGCTGGGGCCGTCAGGAGGGGCTGAGAAAGCACCACTGATGTTAGGGTAGTCAGGGAAGGCGTCGTTGACAAAGTGCTGTTTGAAGAATGGAAACTCTGAAGGAAGCGCTCATTACACAGGAATAAAGCTGCACTGCCTTTGAATTCCTAACGAAATTCTTCTCTACATAGTAGATAGTAACCTTTATCCCCCAACACACCCAATACCCATGAGCGACTAAGTTTTCCAAAGTGTCTGTCTGCAGGTAAAATGTTTTCTGGGTATTCTGCTTGTCTAAATACATAAGAGATCTCATAACTTTAGTTAAATGAACATTTATTAAGTGCCCACTCTGCACACAACTCTCTTTCAGACATCTGCCATTTGGTCTGTCCAACAACCACTTCTTCATTGCTTTTTAGAAGCATCTTATCTTTCCTTGGATAATTGAACACCCCTTTCTAAATGTGATCCAGGCCAGCCAATCAGCATGGCCCATTTCCCCTGGCTACAGAATGGACTCCGGGCATGCTTACAAGACAGGTCAGTCAGAATCAGTAAATGTCAGCCCAGATGCTTTAAGCAGAACTACTGAGAATGGGCACTCCCGTTGCCGTGTGGTCCTATAATCAGGATATTAAGCCTGAACTTCTTGATGCTTAACTTGTCACTGGGAGGAAGAAAGAAAAGTGGTTGCAATAAAGCCAGAAGGAATGAAAGCAGACCCCCAAATGAAGTTATATCTTGCTAATTCCTAGCAATATCATTTCAGCAGTTAGATCCAACCATGCCTGAAGCCGTTCCCTCTGGACTAGACTCTATGGGACCAAGAGATTACCGTAGTTGTAAGAGTTTTTAGGATATTTTATGCTTGTAAATAAAAGGCTCATAACTAATCTCAAGAACCAGTCATCTCAGTTATGTTTATTATGCATAGCTTAAAAAAAGAAAGAAAAAAGATTCATGACAAAGCATGAACAGCTCTTTCACCATCCTCTGGTCAGCCTGCTATCGACGCATTGCTGTGCGATAAATACCACGGAGCTACCTGAAGTAACATAAAACACATAATTTCAGCTTACTAAATATTTCACATATACTGAAATGTGTAAGAAAATTACCTGGTATTGAAAACATACGAGGGTGTTTGTAAGAAGTCAGTTTTCTTACTCTGAATGTTCAAGCCTTGACCTTACCTGACTCATAATTATAGCCCAGATAGGTCATAGGCGAGATTAATGCCCTTGTAAAAGAGGCCCCCGATGGATCCCTATGCCTCCCCTGTGTGGGGATACAAGCAGCAGCCCTGACCCAGGAGAGAGCTGTGGTCCAACCCTGCCGGTCCTCCTAGCTCAACCCTCCAGATTCCAGGACTGTGAGAAATAAATTTCTGTTACTTATACGCTACCCTATTTCTGGTATTTTTGTTATAGCCCTCACTTCAAACAGACTAAGACAGTTTGGATTTATTGAAAAATGTTCTTATAATTTTCTTTGAGTCCTATCCATCTATATACATCATTCTAAAGGAACTCTTAAAACAAGGTACAATTTTTACCATCATTACCCTTCATTCAATTAGTAACTTTATGTGCTAATCAATTAATTTTCATCCATGCCTGGAAGAGTGTGAAGTCCTCCCAACAATACATTTATAGTAATGCAATGGTGGTTTTGAAACAAAACATTCTGCCATCGGGTATTTATAGAAAAGAAAATTCTTAAATAAAGAAACAAAGTATGTCAATACACTGTCAGTATATTAAAAGTATGTATGTATATGTGTATATGTGTACGTGTGTGTGTGTATATGTATTTCTCTTCCTTCCCATGCCTCATTCTCTTTAATGAAATGCTCTGCACATTCACACCACCCCCCTGAGCACAGTTACATTGCATGACCTCGGGATCCCGTCTCCTCAGGCACCTGCCTAATTCCCAACCTTGCCCCCCACCCCTCTTCAAAGAGTAGCTGGAACCCAATAGCCAGGCTAAAAGTAGAAAGCATGCCAGCTTGAGGGAATGCACAAAGATACCTGCAACTCTATGAAATGGCAGGTACTGCTGAAACAGGTTATGCCTGAGCACCTGGGCCCAGGTAAACAAAATAACAAGGTGTGTTTTTCATGAAGTGGCTGCAACAGTGAACTAGCCAGAGCTACCGCTCTACTTTCTCATGCTTCCCCCCCCCCCCCAATCTCATTAAAATGTTTTCCAGTTCCAGGTCATTGCCTTTGGCTTGTCCACCCCTGGTGTACAGCCACCCAGACTCCGGGCAGGTAACATCTTCCTTCGCCCTCCCCTGCCCCCTCTCTGTGCCAGTGCAGGCCTCGGTGGCAGCAGCAAACACACCTGTGCCCGCCAGGCCCTAGATCAGTGGCTGGGCCCTAGCCGCTGAGCCACTCACCGGGGCACGAACATGGGGACTTTCTCTGCTTTTGCCCCGGAACAAGGAGCCGCTGCGTCTGCGGGAGCTGCCCCGCCGCCGGGCGCTCGGTGAAGGGTCCCAGCGTATCGGGAACAATTATACACAAACGTAAGCACAAAAAGGCATTTTGACTCGAACATAAATTACTCTCTCCGCCGCGTTGTCTTACCCACCCTATTGCTCCTCTTCATTAGCGGTGATAATTGAGCAATGGCTCTGCACGCGCTCCAATAACAGCATGATTAATGGTGTATTTACCCATCTTGCTGGTAGGCTCCCTGCATAACGGGGGACGTTTTCTACATGTCGTTATTATCACCGTATTCAAACACGGGATGCTCGGCCACTGTGCTGGTGAGGCCTGGAGACTGAGGCCGGTCCAGAGCCTCTTGGCTGGCCCATCCCGTCACCGCTGCTATCTTGGGGGTGACTGGTCGGCCTTCTTTATGAGAACCAACGCTACTGAATGCAGGGGAAGAAATGTAATCTCTGCTCTTTTCTTTCTGAAATGAGATGTATTTTACACACCTATCTTAATGTTAGCGCTCGGCTTCCGTTATCAGGGTATGAAATCTAGAGGGGGGAGTTGGTGATTTTTTTTTCCTATTATTTTTCAAATTCTACCATTAAAATTAGGAACCAGAATAATCAGCCAGAGATAGAGCTGAATTATAGAACAGGCAGTTGCCTTTTCAAAAACAAAATCCATTCCTATTATGTATAACAGTGCGGTTTCACTAAGTACATTCCCAGCACCGGGCCTATCTTGTATTAAATTTCCCCAAAAGTTATAAAATGTATAATTAATGATGCGACTTTATGTGTAATGCACCGGCACTTTTACTAACTTAAATCTATAACTTATAGGTGAAAGTAAACAGAATTAAGTTCTATGTGTAATTAGCATATGAGGTCACTCAGAAGAAAAACATACAAAAAGTGAAATGTCACATTTTTTTTCCTCATATTTTATATTCAGAGAATTTTAAAAAGTGCTAACTACAGTAACACTTGGAAAAAGTCATGTCTGGTGGGATTGCTTTTTTATGTTTATTTTTTTTAAAAAAAGCTGTTGCTAATGTGTTTTCCTTCTTCCTTGAATTTCATGTTGGCAGATCCCCACTCTGAGACCCCTGTGGACTTCTGGTCCTCGAGAAAGCCTTTCTTCCTCAGTCCCCTGAGGAGGCTAGAGACAGCCGAAAACACGCAGGTAGAACTAACCTCGAATAGTTGTTTCAGAGCCAATTTTCTGGGGTGACAAAGACGTGCAGGCAGGTCCATCTGCACCACTTGTTCCAAGGACCCTTTTCTACTGAGTCCCCACCCCCACTTGTATGAAACACTGGAGATGATTAGGGAACCCTGCAGAGGGCTAATTTCCCTTCACCCTGTTTCACTTCCTGATAGTCTCCTGAAAGCTGTATTTACATGTTCTCTGCTCAAAGTTCTAACGAGAAAGCAAAACTTACATAATTCAGCAAGTCAGTAAATTCTCATTTCTCTGGCCGAACAGAGCACCTGTTTTCTCACTGGTAATCAGCCCAAAATCAAAAGCATTCAGGAAGCAGAAGACACGCGAGGGCAGTGGTCATTTACAGAGTGGTCGACTAGGACAGACAGCAATGGAGAGAGTGTGCCTTGTCACCAAGCTGTCCCTAAACGTATTCATTGTATCAAAGATCTATTATGTAATTCAATATTGACCTTATGACATCCCTGCTGTGTGAGGTCAAGCATGTCCCCATTTTATGGTTGAAGAAGCTAACATTCAGAGATGATCAATAATTTAACCAAGTACATAGCCGGGGAGAGAAACAGCCAGAATTCAAACTCAGCTCTGAGTTCCAAGTCCATCCTATCATATTATCATATCGTATCATATTATCATATCATATCATATCATATCATATATATCATCATATATTGAAAAATAACTAGTGTTATGAATAGCATTTGACCTAGTTAGGATATTGAGCTGATAGAAATTAGGAAAACAGCCAAATCTACATGTTATAAAAATCCACTCCATACCTATAGGAGAAAACTTAGCTTTTTTTCCTTATGGTAATTTAATTTAACTAATAGTTATCAACCATCACCACTAGTCTGACTTTAAGTAAAACAAGAAATCGAGAATTGTGAAGAGAATTTGAAGCTTGGAATGAATGATGCAAACACCCGAATGTCATAATTCACAAATTAAAAATAGTCACACAAGACTGTGGTGGACTTCCAACATTCTATAGTAGAAATGGTTGCTTGACTATTACCTTTAGTATGATCTAATGTGTGGCATTACTGATGGCCCCGCACTTGGTTAGCGACTGCTACAATGTTGCTGGAAAGTCTGATAGCACTTTTTATCCTTGGAACGTCCTGGCAGACACGAGGATGCTCACACATGCCTATGAGAAGCCAAACTACTTTGCACCATCGCGTCCACGTGCCCACCCCAAACAAAACAGGGAAGACCCTCGTGGCTCATGCTGCCAAGGGATAAGGGTCGGACTGAGAGGATGGAGATTTTAAAGCCTCCTCTCTCACCGGCGAAGAATGTGACCTCCGCGCAATCGGTCTCCTGCATCAGGCCCATTGGTGAATGGAGTGCATAATAAACACCAACCTCGCACACTCAAGTCAAGAGGGACTCAACAGAGGCAAAATCCAGAAGAACATCCTGTAATTGTAAAAACTCTCTGTATACGATTATTATTGCCATGGTGGTTTATTTCTGAGATTCCCGCTGCTGCATTGTGGTTGATACAGCTGGCTACCAGGGGGGGCCCCTCATCCCCTGCGACGTGATCCAGAACAGCCTTCCTCCATAGAGACTGGGTTTCCAGGGTAGGAAGATTGACCTCTATGGCCGGCAACTGAACTCAGCGACTGCATTTTGCGAAATCAGTCATAACCATGAGGTTTCTTACACAGGAAGTGCATAATGAGGTAACAGCATATACTTCAAACTCGTGTGAGGCACAATAATGCCCTGACGGCAAAAAGGGGAGAAAAACATCAGGTGGAAGGACAGACATTTTGGTAAAAACATTTTAGTGTAAACAGACAAAAAAATCTAAAAGAGCACCAGTTTAATAAATGCAATGATTATATAAATGATCTTTTATCAGATTTGGGAATGAACTGGCCTTCATTCAAAACAAAGAACCACCACCAGCAACTCTGCCTGCTTTTAGTCTCTCCCTTTTTCTAAACAATAAATCTTTTTTCTGCCTCTTAGAGGGGTCATAAATACTGAGTTGTATCCAACAAAACGTTGAGCTTCAACCCCTTCCCATTTTCCTGCACCAACATAGTTATCAGAGTGCTTTCGGTGTGGGAACTTTCTTGGATTTAATCTACATATCTGTGCTCTCAGTTCATTTCCTACTTCCCAAAGCCATCCAATAATGATTCCTTTTTAAGCTGCTTAAAACAGATTCCAAGGTTTTAAACCTTTTTTTTCTCTTCCTGCCCCTCTCAGAGTTGGCTAGGAAGGAAGTGAGCAGGCAGACGAGCCAGGGCCCCCCCGGAGGGCAGCAGCCCCAAGAGACCTGGAGGCTTCCAGGTGGCCCCCTGGGGCTCTTCTGTATCTGCAGCCTGCGGGTGTCCTGCTCCCTAAGGGAGATTATTCTCCACTCAGTTGGAATGGGAGGGACACAAGTCTTACTGAGCAAACCTTCAGCTGCAGAGGGAAATGACGGGGCTGGAGCGCCAGGGAAAGTCAGCCCACAGCTCCCGAGAGCCCATCTCGAGGAGGCAGGGGCTGCAGACACCCGAGGGCGTGCCTCCAGCCCGTGTGAAAGCCACACAAATGCTCCAGAACCACAGGTTATTTTATGAAGTTCCTATTTTGGAAAATTTCCCAACTTCGTTGAGTGCCAGTTGCCATTTTCAGTGTAAAATCATGACTTGCACAAGTACCTGGCCCCTGGTCGCTCTTTTCCATAACGTATGTTGCTATTGAGCAGCTGGTTTTCTATTTTCATGTTAGAAAACTAAGGTTTGGTTATGCAAACTTTGTTTCCGATTTTGTATATTTGTGTATCTGTTTCAAGTGTTGACATATATATTGGCTTGTTTTACTTTCCAACTTTGAAACAGCTACTATTTATATTGTTCATCCTTGCTTAAAAAACGAGAAAATGGATTTTATTGCTTCTAGTCATTTGCTCCCTGGTTTTCTCCCTCAGGGTAACTTGGGGCTATGTAAAGTCTGAGGTGCCCAGGTTACGACGTCCCGATATTTAATGGAATCACCTGGCCCTCTCGGTTCTGTCGCACACATCTTGGCTAGTGTTACTGTCACATCGGGAACACAGAAGGGGGTAAGCTATGCTGTTCCACGTGGGACAGCGGTTTCTGAACACGTGATCCCTAAGACCCCAGTAAGCAAGGTCAGTGAGTAGCTGAGATTTCTGTTTTACTTTCCTGACGATTTTTCTTTTTCCCGTGGTAAGCACTCTACAGAAACTGGACAACCACCTTCAGTGCGTCGCATATTCTTTGAAATTATGCCAGCCTCGAGACTGAGACCAGTTTACTGTGTAATCGGTGCCTGATTTGGAAACAGAAAAAAAAAGAAAAAGAAAATCCATACAGCTATTAATAGTGGACGAACTGAAGCCAGTACTCTGATATGTTTTTTAATAGTATTGTTTATGCTATTACAGTTATCCCTGGTTGATATTAATAAAACAAGCATAATACACAATAAAATGCAGTCTAATTTATTCACTCTGGGAACATGGCCGTTTGGAAGGAGGAATGTTGTGAGAACACTAAAAGTCACCACATTCTACTTAATTTTCAAGAAATTAAATATATGGTAACATAAATTTATATACTTATACATTACACCTAACAGTAAAATCAGTTGGCCATGACATAGTCTCACTTCGATGCCACAGAAAGACTATTCAGGGCCTCGGGGACATTATGTGAACACCAAGGATCGGTGTCAGCACTGAAGGGCCTAGGAGATAGGAGAGCTCATGCTAATTTTGTCCTGGATTCAGGATACAGCCCTTCGAAAATATTTCTGGATCTCTGTTTCTGTGCTTATTACATGCCTTTTTTTTTTTTCCATGAAAGTGAGGTAGAGAAAAATGTGTGTGCAAGCCTAGTTATTTCTTTGGGAATACATGGATTTTGGATAAAATAGAAAACCTCTTTATTGTGGAAGTATATACCTGAAGGCCCCCCATCGCATATGTGCTGATGCTTGATTAACGTGCTTCATTCAACGGCCATAAAGGAGCATGCCTTTTAGATCAGAGTTTTCTGTGGGCTTTTTGACGACTGGCATACAGCCAAAGCACTTATCCTGCTATTCAGGATATATTTTAGAAAACCATGTAACTGCACCTAAGAGTCTTTAATTGCTAATTGTTCCCGCTAACTGTTTAGTACATAATGCAAACAATAATACATGATGTCAGTTTGAATTTCGAAGTCGTTATTCAGTCTCGAGTTTCTGCTGTGTTATGCCCTCTTCCTGTGGCGAATGATGTCTGAAGCCCCTCGGTGGGGCGGCGAGCCTGGCCTGGGGAAGGGGTGTGTCTGTATTAAAGAGTGATAATAAAAAATAGAAAACAGAGGCTTGAGTAATAGCTTACTGTAGGTCGTGGTCCAATATTGAGTACTGTATAGAATGAAATAAATAGCTACTTTTGTGTTTCTAATTACAATATACATCTCAGTAACCATGCAGAGATTAACTGCTCCGTCGCTTACCAGTGGTATTTGGACTCCTCTACTTTATTGTCACCTGCCTCCAAAAGGGCTCCATTATGTCCTGGGAATCACTGACTCTATGTCTTATCATTGAAGGACTGAGACCAGCTTTCATTATTTCTAAGAAAGTCTCTCGCTGCTGCTCATTGATCCATTCTCCCTTCCACTTATACTGGCTTAAGCAAGAACATGGAAGCCTTCTTATAACGGGCAATGGAAAAATGTGAAGGGGTCAAGCTTGGGCTCTCTAATAGACTTTCAAGTACTTCTCGCCCTGCTCCGTCTGCAATTTCACTAAGATTTCCAGTACTCGGGGTTTCAGTGTTCTCCAGCTCTTTGCAAGCTGGCTTCTAATTGCTCCTTAGTGTTGCCAAATGGCTGTTTTCTTCACCGACTTGGTTTCTGCCAGATTCTGGAATAGAAAGTAGCAGGAAAGGAGAGACGGGGCAAGAATAAGCCTCATGCAGAGAAAGAATAGAGTATATCTGAGAGTTAGGGAGTGACTAGGGAGAGAGTGCAGAAAAGCCAAGAAAAAAGTTGAAAGTTTGTAGGAACAGAGAAACAAGGCGAAAGGGGAGGGCTGGTCGGGAACAAAGTTCTCCTAGTGTCTGAGAAATATTTAATGGGAGTATCTACACATGTGTTTGTGCTATCTGTGTAAGTTGAACCACACAAAATAATGTTTCCTCCTCCTCCACCCTCTTTGATTACAAAATCAAAATCAAAATCAAAGATGTGTTTGGTCCATCGCTGCCATTCCATAGTGCTTATTATCTCATTTTTGGTAGATTGCAACTTGCCTACAATTGCCCACTCCTCCTTGTTTCTGTGCCTTTTGCTTTGGGATTTAGAAGCTCCTCTCATTGACGCGCAGAGGTTCTTCCCCTGCTCCTTGAATCTGATCTGCCTGTAACTCGCTTTGGGCCATGCAAGTTGGTGGAAGTGGCATTAGGCCATTCTTCCGGGTTTCTCCTGGCCCTCTTGGAATCCTGCCTCGTGCCCATGTGACCAAGCCTGGCTATGCTGCTGGAGGGCGAGAGACCATGTGGAGCAGAAATGAGTTCCCCCAGAAGAGGTGATTCTAGACTAGCCACCTCCCAGCCGACCGGGCTGCAGACTCACATGCCTGAATGAATACAAATGAAGACAGAAGAACTGCCTGGCTAAGCTCTGCCCAAATTCCTGACCAACAGCATTACAAATAAATAAGTATTTGTTAAGATACTAAGTTTGGGGGTAATTAATTATGCATCAAAGGGTAACTGTGGCAATAAACAACAAATATTTCTTGCATAGCTTAATCATTTATGTGTTGTGATAGGTATAGACTATATTAGGTATCATCAGATCTACACTTAAAATTCACACATTTCATAAGAAGATTACAATCTTCTTATGTAAATCTCCCAAGAACCTTCCACGAACACCTGGCTGTATTAATCATATTTGTGGTTCAAGGTAAAAGATGGCTTCAGAAATACTAATCTGTAAGTCTTAAATTTTTAAACTTCCATTAAGACTCTGTGTATTTCAGAGCATAAAGTCAATTACCCATTTATGTGTTCATACAGACAATAATTTTATTAAACATAAGGCCTATGGTATTGAATCCTAGCAAGTATTTTAAGACTTGGATTTTTGAAAAATTATGCACTTGGGATAAAGAGTGATCAGTATGTGACAATGGAGATACATGAGTTCTAACTGCAGTGAGTGTTTATAGATCTCCCTTCATAAAAGAACCAAAACTCCTAAAAGAAATGTTTCCATTGTTCCTCTGTTATAGCAAACACAGACCTATTTTCATATCATCTGTGTTCTTCATAGCACCAGATAATTTCAGGATTCAGTAACTACTCAAACAAATTATCAGTCCTATCAACCTCAGGCAGTCAAGCAGTTGATTCATTATGAAAAAGCTTCTCGACTCCAATGGCTCCGATAATATACAGAGATGCTAATGACACTACCTCATTCTGTCACGCACAATTAATTTAATTTTTTCTCTATGATTAAAATGAAAATCACTCACAACTTAGAATTCCTGTTAACTAAAGGGCTACAAATTCCACCTGAGTTTCTGAAATTAATATCATATGCTTATGAGTAGACACTTGGTAGAGTTTCTTGGTAGACTTTCTTTGTTAAAAAAACATGGATAATTGTTTTTGACTAGAAAGAGTAACATTAAATGGAAAACACTGTGCTGAATTTCAAAGGTTTCTGTTTCCATCAGGCTTTGGGCAGGAAGTAGACACCACAGTCATAGCGATGACTGGAGGAGAGTGAAGGCACCATCTGCGAACATGTGGGCAGGGCCCCATTGATGTGCTCTGGGGTAAGTAGTCATGAGAGGGTTACCAACCCCCAAGGAGAAAGCAGTTGCTACGCCTGCAGGGAGCTGTTTGGAGAGGGCCAGGTAGGAGGAGCGGTGGGGTCCTTAGGCAGCCAATGGGAGGTGATCTGTCAGCGAAGGGGGCAAGATACGCCGGGCCTTGTGCTCTGTCCATCCTTTCATCTGCCAGTGCGGCAAAGTGTTTAAACTCAACCAGAAGCCAAGAGGAAGGATGCTCATCAACGCCATTCATTCGGTTCAGCCGCCCAAGACATCACAGGGGCAGCAGAATGGAGAGTGGCGTAGACGAACAGGGAGAGGTGACCAGCAAACTTTCCTAACAAAGACATTTTTAATGAGTTTTTCGTTCACTAAGAAAAGTGACTTATCTAAGCGAGGGAATTATTATCACGTGTTTTTTATTTATAATGATGTGGGAGAGAGAATTATATTGACAATGCTGGAAACATTGAAAACAGAGGGGGATGTGAATGCCTAGTCAATTCTCAATGTTCTTAGGGCTGTATTTTTATCATCACCTATTTATTTCCTTGCCATTTTCTTCAATGTCATCGTTTTCTGGGCTCATAATTACTAAAGTAAAATAAATTGCCTACTTCTGCTACAGAAATCTATACAACTATTCAAATTTATGACGTGGAATGAGGCCGAGTGCTGTTTGGTGTCATTTTGGTTCTGCTTGTAACAAGCTACTGACCTCAGGCAAGTTGATGAAGACTTTTACCTAAATTTCTCCACCTACAGAGTAGAGATAATATTAGTCACTACTACAAAGGGCTGTTGTAAAGATGAAAAGAATTCTTATAAAACATGGAAACCCTGTCTGACACATACTAATCACCCCCAAAATGTGACACAGTAGTAGTAGTAATGAGGAAACATTGATTCGAAATGTTACTATGTGATTAACATAGATTTTTCTTCCTAATGAAGATCCAGCCAGGCCTTGGTATATCTTGCTACTCAGTAAGACTCTTAATGTGACTTGGAACTGAGTAACCATGACCTACCTTTCCTAAACTCTTAGCCAGGTGCTAGCCCAGCAAAAAGCTTAAAAAAGGACAGATCTGTTTAATCTGGGGCTTACACGATTTTAAGAAAAGATTTTACCACTTAGCATGGTTTCACAAGCAGGATGGAATGACCCAGGGCCCTGTGTGGAAGCTGGCTTCCCTTCCCGAGGCAGAGCTCACAGTGTGTCTGGTGCCTTGATTGAAAGGACCCACAAACAGAGAAGAGACACACCCATTGGAAAATCTCAGAATTAAAACATACCGCCAGTCAGGATGCAGGATCTGTGGATCTGAAACTCCGTGCTTTACCCAGTCCCTGGGTCCCTGGGTGCTCTGAGAACCTCTCCCCAGGTCAGACTCAGTCCCTACTCATTTCAGATGCTCTCTGACTTTTGCAGACAAAACATCCTTCTTGATAAAAATAGATTATTAGCTTTCTTTGTTTAGAGGTAATCAGACTATAAGAAATGAAAGAAATGTGCTAAAGGCAGATAATCAGCTAATTGAAGCTTTCTCCACCAAATAACAGAAGAAACTCTAAGAATATTGATTGAGGAAGAGGAATGAGAGTATGTGCACAAGAACTTTATTGGAATCAGAATGCTACACTCGCAGGCATTTGTGAGAGCAGTTATCAACCTGTTTTTGGATCACCTGTACTTCTGTCCAAGATCGGGGATAATTGAGTGTATTCTGTGGAATTCTCATGCAGGCATTCATGTGACGTGTTCTTTGCCAGTCTCCTCTTGGCTGCAGCCAGCTGCTCCAAGACAGAGATGCACCAACCACCTTCACTCCCTGTGGAATTTTTTACTTCTCCATCACTAACATAACGGTGCCTTCCGTCTACCAAGTGAATTTGATGAAATCAATGACAGCTCCACTATTTCTATTGTCAGCAATGGACCTTTCACATTTCTATAATACTGAGAGCCCAAGAAAGAAGAAAAACATGTCTGATAGCTAGAAAGAAAGAAAAAAAGAAATCAAAGCAAAAAAAAAAAAAAGATAAGCAACTCGATGTATATACATAACAAAAGAAAAGCATTGAACAGAAAGGTGGGTAAATGGTGGGGCAGGGGGGTGAGGGCTGGAAATTCTGATGTCTCCAGATGAGGAAATTTGGTCATTGATAGCCCTTTTTGAGAAATAAGCATAAAGGACTCCAGCTAACAATTACAGGCATAAATATAGCTTTAATTTATAGCACTTACCATATGCAAGCCATCATAGTTACGATGGCCAATCTAATTCTATATATACTTATTTATGCTTTTCGGCAAACTTACAAGGTAAGTACTATCCTTGCCCCATTCTACAGATGACAAAACTGAGAGACATAGAGAGCTTAAATAAATGGTTAAGGTCAGACAACCCACTCCAGTAGCTAAACTCTTAACTGCACTTTGTAGTCTTCACAGGAGTTACACATTATGAATTCAGGCAGTGGAATCTGAGTGTTTACTGTGTACGTAACCACTCATAAGAACGAGTCCTGCAAAGAAAACTACGTGTATAGATGCACTCATAAAAGTAAAAGCAAGACCCTTGAAAGCAACAGTTTTATTATTCAAGATCACATGTCACATGTACACATGGGAGGAAGTGAGAACCATCACAAAGCGTCAACAGATTGCGTGTGGGGCCAAAATAGATAAAGGAAAACTGAGCTGCAGGTTGGGATACATGGAGGGTTACTGGAGGGAGTAAACTTTGAAGCAAAATTGTGAAACTATTCCAGGGGAAAGGGTGATCTTTAGAAAGCTACAACTGGGGAACTGGGAAGTCAGACAGAAGGAAGACCATGTGTCAGACCATGTACTCCTCATGGGACAATTCTCATTTGTAACCCAGGTTTACCCCTACTAGCTACTTAAATTTAAGCAAATAAATTCACCTTTCTGAGCCTCAGTTTCCTCATTTGTAACATAAAAACCCATGTTACAGATGAAGTCATATCCAACTCACAGAGTTTACTGTAGAAATTTAGTGATGAATATAAAGCCCTTCGAATTTCACTAGGAATAGTTGTTTAGTAAATGGAATTGAGCTATTATTAGAGGAAGAACAGATTGAATTGGCTTACACTGAGGACAGCATTAAAAATGGGAAGAAGAATTGAGAACCCAGTACTTAGAATAGTAGATACACACACACACACACACACACACACACACACACACACACACACAGGCACATAATGGGGAAAAGTAGGTTTACAGTTGTTTGTAGGGAAAATAATACAATAATTAATAAAAATACAAGAATAAACTGTGTTTCACATACACACAATTTTAAACCTACTTTTGCCTACCCTGTTGGAGAACTAAGAGATTTAATTACACTGGGGTTAGGAAAGGGTCTATAAAACTTGGCAGAAAAGTTTAAACAAGTAGATGATGGTAGGGTGTTGATAACATTGACAGAGTAACAGTGATGATGTCTGAATGAACCTGAGAAAGACCACAACCTTCATCCTTTCTGTTAAAGGTACATTGAACGCATCTCTGGTTTCACTTTTAGATGTTTCAAGTTGGCTTGAGAAAATTTATCAATGGTCTAAAACAGCAGCGAGCAATTTGTATTTCTCATGGTCCAAGGACTTCTCTTAGATGGATCTCTCTCTCTCTCTCTCTCTCCCTCTCTTTCTCTCTCTATTTCGTTCTGTTCAACAACTAGCATGGTGTCAGGCTCAAAAGTGACATGGTGACATTTAATGAATATTTATTTGAAAAAAGCTGGATGAAGAATGTTCAAGACAGAATGTACCCTCACTGGGCTATGTCACCTCTAACAGATAACACATAGCAATGACCCAGGAATATGCCATTATAAACACTCTGAAAAGCAAATCCAAATACACTTCTTTCTACAGTGACATGTATTTGGCATAAGACTGATTTTTTGGGGGAATCTTAAAGAACTAGATTTTTTTGACTCAGCATCATGAAAAGGATAAAGGAAAAAGCACTAATACCAGCCTTTTTGTTATTCCACTAGTGATTTTGATAGCAAAACCTTATCATTTGATGGTAATAATTCTCGACAATTGAATGCATAGCCAACATTAAAAAAGAAAACAATGTTTCTAAAAACGAGAGGGCGTGGATGAGAGAGGAAGATGCTGAAATATCATAGCATGATCTTGGACTTTATTTCACACTTCTCTCCATTTAATTTATGAAGAGAAAAACTACTGTGATAGATATAAGTTGGCAGTTGTGATCATTAACTGCAAGCTATTGCCCATGGGTATGCAATAAAATGTAGTACATATTGATTCCTTTTAACGTTAACTATTTTGAAGTTGTGATTGAAAATTGCCATTGAATTGCAGATAACGCTAGCTGTGCTCCAGCAACGATAAATATTCTAAACTGGTTATAAAAGCAGTTAAGGTATTATTATGCTTGTGTCATTAGATTTACTTTACTGACATAAACAGTTCAAACCAACACACATTTATATCCAACTTAAGTACTGTCTATTCAACTTACTTTAACAAAGAGCACCATACGCTGTCCTTTATGCAAATGCCTGTGAGCTCAGGTTTCTTTCAACCTGACTGAAAACCATCGCTCTTCTATGAAAACTACTTTTTCATAGCATTTAGGTGGCACACTTTGAAAAGTATCTCCTCTGTTAGAGGAGTTGCGCCTCCAAGGAAGAAAAAAGGGAAAGGAGTAAAATACAAGGAACGAGTAAAAGGAAGGTAGGTTTGTTGCCTTTGTATTCTGTGGAAGAGGTGAAACAAGTTCACAGGCAGGTATCAGAATGGTTCTGAGCAGAAACCTGCTCCTTAATAATTGGTTGAAATCTACATAAAAATCATCAAACGGCGGTTTTCTCCCAGTATCAGCTTCCACAGGATGGTCTGTGGCCTACCGGAGACTCTCCCTGGGGTCCTTGTGCGGGCAGAACGCTGCAGCGTCCGGCCCGGTTGCCTCACGGGGCCAAGTTCTGACACGGTAGCAGGGGCCACCTGTGGTATGGGTAGTATCTCTTGTAGGAGGATTTCATGGGGAAAATCTTCTCTGAGATCCATCCCTTTCCAATGTTCACATTGGAATGCTTCATGCATGAAGGGAAAGAAGAAGGTTTCCCTCATGTTGGTTAAAAGCCAACACATTCTAGGCTTACATTCTCCCCTTTAATGAGAGGGATACGTGCATCATTTCACGCTGTACTGGCACATGAGATACTACTGTTTTATTCTCTGTTTTCTTTTGTGTCAAATTTATAAAGGGGTGATTTGGGGCCAAAATCTTCTTCTCTCCCTTGAATGGCCTGCCACAAGGTACCTTGGGTACTTCCCAAAGTGGATTCTCATTCGAGAGCTATGCAATGTGTCATTCAGACAGCATGGTAGACCCTGAAGGTCATGGACAATTTAAGGTGTGTTATAGAGCCCTTCATTTGAGGATCGGGGGTGGATGCCTCCCTCGGTGAGGAAACCAGCATATTTTCCCCTACAAAATCCCTCCCTCTGTCAGAGCTTGGCTTCTTAGACCCAGTGTGGAAAACATGGACTCCAAGGAGCAAACACAAATGATGGCGTGTGGATATAATCCACAATGAACACTCTCTGAAAGAAAACATTGGAAAACTATATTTTAAAAAAATGTATATAGGTACACTAGCAACACTGATGTATTTTTCCAGTCAGAAGGAAGAGACTTGATTGAATTATTCAAGAACTCAAATGTGAGCTCCACAAAGGTAAGATTTGGACTTGACCTCTTCCCTGCAGCACCTCTGAAGCCTAGTGAGGGTCACGTAGTGCCAGACACACAGTATGTAGTTGGAAAAATAATACTCAAGGCACAACAGTGTTTCCTAATTTTGAAAAAAAAAATGATGTGGTGCTAAAGTATTGTTCTGTGCATATGAAAATTTTTGCTTATGAGCACATCTACAAAAGCTAATTTGAAGCATAAAGATAATTTTAAATGGATATGCATACAACGAGGTTTATCCAGAAGGTATCTGGACATGTAATATGAAGAATAGAGACATTTATTGAAGAAGATACAAGATACAAGAAACATTGTACACAGGACAATGCTGCCTCAGTCCCCTTCCAAGTGGGCACCCTGGGACCTCACACAGTTCTCCCAATCACCATCAGCTGCCCCATTCTATTTTCCTGAATCTCATTAGTGGTCTGAAATCTCTTCCCTTTCAAAGATGATTTTAGTTTTGGGAAAAGCCAGATGTTGCAGGGCACCAAATCTGGGCTGTATGGGACCTGGGTCACCTGGGAGACTTGAAGTTTCACCAAAAAACTCTGCACTAGATGTGATGCATGAGTGGGTGCTTTGTCATGACGAAGCTGCCAGTCACCAGTTGCCCATAGCTGCAGCCTTCTGAGTCATCAGAACAGTTTTCATGGAGGAATGTTCGAGCTTAACGCAAAATTTCATACAGATTCATTGCTCTACTCGCTCCGCCATTTTGAATGCGACGGCCACACAGTACACATGCTCACTCAACAGCATCTACCGTCCCCACTGACTAGTACAGTGAAGCCGGCAGGTCATTGCTCACGCATGCGCATTCCAGCCCACTGTCCTTGACTGCCGGGTTACATTAACAGTGGCTGGACTTTGTATGGACTCACCTCATGTATTTTGATATATGACCTTGATCGTAATTGTCACCTTGAGGACCTGTGGTTGGCGGCTCCCTTCCTAGTGCCACGGTTTTGGTAAATGCTCTCTGCCTTTGCTCCCTGCCAGCTGCACTGTGCCGCTCTACTCTTGAGCTAATGCTGGCTTTCCCAGGTTATTCGGAAGAGTATTCCCTCTGTCCTTGAAGTGTTTCTTTTGTCCCTATTCAGTCGGAATGCCCATCTTCCCCTGCCCACCTGGAAATTGCTTTGATAAACCTGCTGTCAGCCATTCTCTTTACAAGACCAACCTGTTGAAACTGAATTACCATAACTATGACTTTCCTACCGGTGTCCTGACAGTGCTCTGGGCCCTCATTAATGCAGATCATTTTGCCATTTAATTTTTAATAGAGCATACAGGGGAGAATTGCCTAGGAACTGGATATTCTGTCAATGACAGGCCTGACTGTAGCTCAAAGAAGTAGCATTCAGACAGCCTGCCATGCCTGAGTTCTCAATTAGAATTTCAGGGACGAAACCAGAATTGGTCCTATCACAGCTCGGCTTTGCTTTTTTCCCCTCTGTTTATTTTCCCCCTACATATTCTATTTCTACCCTCTCTAACACCCTTCTGTCGCTTCTCATCGTACCATCAACAGAAAAAAAGAGGGATGCGAAACAAACTTCTAAACATCATCACTACAGGCGGCTCCTGACTCAGTCTGCACTTAGATTCCAGCTGCCCCACACCCTGTTGTTCTAAAAAGGGGACAAAAGGACCTTTATAACCCTTCAGTGGTCAAAAGTACGTAGGTTGCGTATACTACTAATGACAATTATTTTGTTTTTGATCTCTATTTATTCATCTATCTACATATCTTTCTTTTTGACTGAGATATAAATGATAAAATATTGTATTAGTTTCAGGTATACAATGCCATGGTTTTATATACACACATATTGTGTACTGATCATGACAGCAAGTCTAGTTAATATTCATTACCACATATAGTTACAAGTTTTTGAAGTGGATGATGAGCCGATTTGACCCCCAATAAATAAAAATATATATATATTTTTTAATTTGATCTATATTTATTCCTTGTGCTATGTTAGATGCCAGGTTGGAAAAGAGGGTCACAGGATAATATAACACACTTTTTTAGTATATAAGGAGGTGTGGAATTAAGAAATGAGAGACATAGAGAGAGGGATGATAAAACAATGGATCAGAATTCTGTTTTGGGGAAAATAACAACTAGAAAGAAGGAAACAACAGTATCATCTTTTCTTACTCCTGCAATCACCTGTTAACCTGTAATAGCAGCTTTCTAGTCTTATTAAGAAGTCAAAGGTAAAAAAATAAATAAAAAATGATCTTACTTCTCAAACGGGAAGCATGAAATTGAAGATTTGAGACATCCATCTTCAACAACGGCAAATAAAATTCAACAATAAAAAATTCAGAAAGGCAATACGATAATTATCTAGTATCAGTGGAGAATGTCATGCTACATGAAAACGTTTCTTGAATGATGAAGGGAAACATCTTTAGGTCCACTTTTCTTTTCATTTTAGCCACCTCTGATGGAAGTCTTTTGGGAATGCAAGGACTTGTCCCAATGCTCTTAGACAGGGGACACAGAACACACTCTCACCTCTCCTCACTGCCCTGCATCCTCACTGGGAGCATCAGTGGCTGCATTTTGCTGTGGCGTGGCAATGCCCTCAGGGACTACAAAGTGTGCGCAGACAACTGTCGGCTTGGCAAAGTGAGTCCAGACCACCGACCTCTTAGAAGTTTAATTTGACTTCATTTTTTAAAAACCACTTCAAGCTTTTACATATTATTTGTTACCTTTATCAGGTGGACCCACTCATAGCAACACCCCCCATTTGCAGTTTGCTGTGGACTGGTCACTTCGTGTGTGTGTATGTGTGTGTGTGTGTGTGTGTGAGATCACTCACACCCCCAAAATACCTATAATAGGTACGGCAATATATACAAACACATGATTTATATAAAAATGTGCTCTCAGAGAGGGTCTCTCGTGTTAATGAAAACTGCACAATTGTTAGTGTGTACTTTTGCGCACCATGCGTACTCCATTCAGGAAGCCTGTTCTTTTCTCTGCTCCTTCTGATTTTTAATCATGTTCCATATCAAGGTGTCTCAAATTTACATGAGTGCTAGAATCACCTAGGGAATTCTGACAAAAATACAGATTTTGAGTCTATCAGTCTGGAGGGGCCTGAGATTCTGCATTTCTAAGGACCTCCCAGGTTTTCACTCCACATACCAGGGTTTGAGATTTTGCAGATAATCAGGTACGTGGTCTAGATCAGGAGTCAGCAAATCCCAGCTTGTGGGCCAAGTGCAGCCCACTGTCTATTTTTATATGGCCTATGAGCTAACAACAATTTTTACATTTCTTTAATGTTTGGAAAAAACAAAGAGAATAATAATATGTTGCAACACAAGACAATAATAATGAATGCCAAGTGTTTGTGCCCCTAAACGTAGCTTTGTTGAAACACAGCCACACTCAGTCATTGACTCATTGCCTGAAGATGCTTCTGTGCTACAACAGAGATGAGTGGTTGCAAGAAAGAAGGTGTGGCTGTCAAAGCCCAAATCCCCACTCCCTGGCCCTTCGTAGCCTGTGGTCTAGATGATAGTGCTGCGTATTTGAACAACAGTTTCTAACTTATAGGAGGATGTTACTGCCTTTGGTCCTGTTAGTAGGTGCCATAGATGCAGCTGGTGTAGGACCACCCGGTGCAGTGGGCAGGCTCTAGGATGCCCGGGAGTTTGGGGGAAGACTTCTTCGCAGTCACACAGGTAGCACATAGGCTAGAAGACAACCATCAGAGATGACAAATAACTAGTCCCAGATTCCATGCCCGATAAGAACAGAGGCCAGGACAGAGCCTAAAACCAAGCGTCTTCCCACCGCGCCACACGGCTACGCTACTGGAATAGTGGGATTGTAGTTGTGACATTTCCAATTTTTTTCTTTAACTAAATTGTTTCAAAAATCATGTCAGTTCAATCATTTAGCTATAAATGGTGGCCTTTTATATCCTGACGGTAAAAACAACCTTCAAAATGATAAAGTTCACTAAAATTATATCAACTAATATTTCCTTCCAAAGTTTTAATATCCAAATAAAAGTGGAAAAAGCAGAATTCACAATCATTGAGAAATATCTATTCATCTTTTAGGTTCAAGTAAGATTTGCTGACTCTTTCACAAATGCTTATTTGATATATAACAGATTGTCAAAACTCTAAGCTCCACTTCTTGGACTTAAAGAGCAGCTTTCAAAATAATAGTAAATCTTGGGCTCATCACTTGTTATTGTTATTATGAAAGAGATTTTAGATCTATTGAAAATATTTGTTTAAATTATCTTTTAATTATTTAAATATATTTTTAATGGTTTATAGGGTCTAATACAATATTTTCTCTTCTATTCCATAACCTATATAATTTAAACACTATGGTTTTATAATAAGAATAAACCATGGGAATAAATTATTTCTTCATTAAATTTATGGAAGTAGTTTTGTTTTTATGTCAGCGAGGGGTGTCCTGGGTTTAGCTCCTTTCATTTCCCACCAGTAGAACTAAGAAAATAATGGCGCCCTTAGCTTCGGAAAGGAAGGGTCACGGGCAGCACAAATCCTCCATTTCGTGTGAGTCTCTATCCTCTCTTATAAGGTTGCTTATGAGTTTGAGCTCCCATTGGATGTCATATTAAACATTATTAGACTAAAATGTGAATACAAAGAACACTGAAACCAGAGCACGAATGGGCTAAAAGGTTGGTCAGTCAAAACATTTCTTAAATGTACCATATTGACAATTGTATATATGGGCATGGACACAAAGATGGATGTGTCTTTCTTTAGTTGTCTCCATTGAACTCTCAGTATTCAAAAGAAAATATTGAACCTCTGTAAAGACATTGATGTTTACAAAGGTCACAGAAAACAAACATCGATACATTGTCCTGACTATTGAAAACTTCTCCTACCCCTGATGCAGAGCTAGAAAACTCTCTCTATAACTAAATGTTAAAACCTGTTACTATATTTACAATAGAGCATATTAATTACATTTTAATTAAGGAAAATAGATGAAGTTATTGCTATTTGTTTTCACAGAAGCTTAATATTCCAAAACATGTTTGGTTTTATTTTAGTTGATTCATTTGTAAATATTTACTTATCCTTGAATATTGGGAAATCCCATTGTGAGACACTTAGACAAAGACATTTATCATGGAAAGAGGTTAGAACTAGATAAACATTGAGAAAATTGCACCACTTGGAGAAATAAAATATTACTAAAGTGAAAATATCTTCGATGCTCTGTATCCTTAAACTTATATTTACGATATCATAAATTTGATTCTAAGCAAATTTTAAAGAAACACTTCCCTTTAATGTCATCCACATAATAAGTAATAAATGTTCTTGTAATTCTGCTATTAAGGATCTTAACCACAATACTAATTATGAGATTATTAATCTTAAGGGTAATATCTAAGTATTTCTACCAAGAGGGAAGGTGATGTATGGTACATTGCCTTGGCTGTTTTTTTAAAAGATAAGCTCTTGAGATAATGATAGTAGTTCATTAATCTTTGATTTCCTGATGTCTGACACATAGTACGGGTGTACAAATATTTATTAACAATAAATGAACGAGTAAATGAAAGAAAAGAAAAAGAAACACAGAGGAAGGAAAGGGAACGCGTGAAAGACTAGGTCGGGAAGCTAACTGACCTAGAGCAAATAAGTTCTGTGAGACAGTCACACGAGATCATTTGGACAAAAAATTCCAGTAATTAGTTTACTTTTTTTAAACACTCATTCTTACCTAGAGGAAGAACAAAAACGTCTACTCTCTTTAAGCAGTTAACTCCATCAGTTACCAGGCAAGACGCAGCGTTCTTGCAAACATTATGCGTAGCGTATGAGATCGAGCATTTCCCCTACGCATGAACTATATTTTCTATGAACATTATCGGCTCTCAGTGCATTATGTATTTCTGGTGATCAATAAATAATGAGGAATAACAATAACAACAACCTCAGCGAAGGTCCCGGGGACTAAAGGCTAGCACTCAGGCGAAGGTCTGAGCAAACAGATGGTTCCCTCCGTGCGCCCTGAAAGCAAGCCGCACCGCCTTCTGTGGAACCGCGGAGGGCAGTAAATCCCTGAGCAATTGGCCTTCCATCAAACACAGTCTGTATCCGGGCTCGGGGAGCTCACAATGAGGGACTTTTGGCAACCGCGTCTCAGTTGATCACTCCTGTAATGGGGCAATTATAGTCACAGAGGTTGTCTGTGATGTAACTCAAGCCCTCATTTCTACACAGCTGTGCAGACCATCAGCTCAAATTGTACCAAGACGTCAATTGGGAGCCTATTCAGAATATGGGATATTTATTGGCTGAGGATGAGGAAAGCCTATTTGTTCAGCCACAGTGGAATTTGTCTTTGTCGGCTCTGGGCACAGACATCTGAGCATGTGCAAATAGCAGGCTGTTCTGGGCTCTCCTCTGACCCCTCTCTCTTGGGTCCCGTCTGTCATGCCTGTCTCAGCCTGGCCTGCTCCAGGCTTTGGCTTTGTCCGTTCTCTGACTTCATGAGCTCGCACATGCCAACCTTTTAACTTTGTGACTGCCCAAAAGAATTTTTCAGAATGCTGATGTTTAATCAATAAGAAGGATAAAAGGATTGTGAGTAGCAGTGAGGGCCCAGCTGACATTAGATAGCATGTTTGTTTTTTTTTTTTAATAGATGTCTTCTTGACTTTCTTTGGGTGCCTCTGGCCACTGGGAAGAAAAGCAGAGATTTGGATTTCCCCAGAGCCAGGGACTGGTACACTGGTGAGCCCACCAGGCGAAGGCTTAGGAAGACGTTTGGTACGCTATGGTGATGCCTGCCGCTAGACCACAGGCCGTGGGAGGAGTCAAGGTCAGACAGGGCAAAAATGATGGCCTGGAAACAAGTGGAGGTCCCAACAGAGATTGCAGTGTAGATGAAAGAGAGACCGTGGGCGAGGAAGTCAAAGAGGTGCAGAGAAAGAGGACAGTGATTAGAGGGGGATCGAACACTGAATTCTGCAAATAACACAGCTGTGAATGGTGAGAAGTTCTAAGTTGACCTGGGTCTTTCCTCCTCAAAACCATATGAAATGGTTGGTATTGATCTCACCTCGTGCAGCTGGGTGTAGCAGTGGCCATCGAAGGACATTTCCTTAATCTGCTTGCACTGGAGGGGCTGAGGGGACCATACAATAGGGGAAAACTGGGCTTCGGGTATGTGAAGTAGAAATGAAGCCAGTTTCAAGTTCGACATACGATTTTTAGCAAACATGTACATGTCTTGTTAAATGTATACAATTGTTCAGTTAAAGCCAAATTGAGCATTACCTTATTATTAGACGTCACCATGGCTTCTGCAAGTGTTAATGGCTTCTTATTTGTGAAAGAAAAATATTGAAGTATTTTAAATAAGGTGATTGGGTGGAGTGAGAGGCCTCTTAGGTAGGGAGAACACTATCAAAAACAAGGACGAGGACAGGGCAACAAAAGATGAGTTCTATAAGGCTGGTGGGGAGGGAAGGAAAAACAAAGAGGCCCGGTCTTCAGTGTGTTGGGATGGGTCCCTGAGTTCCATGTCAGCACAGCTTCCAACTCTTGAGTGTGAAGTGTCTCATTAGCCGGAAGGGAGTGAGGGCTTTGGGTCGATGAAGACCTGAATGGTTCCAGCGTGGGAAGATTTCAGGGGTCACTTTAAGGAATGAGGTTGTCCATGCAGAGGTGGACAGGAAACTGCCATTTTCTAAGTGACACAAGGAGAAGGGCAGAGGAAGGAATGTTGGAGTGGAAGCAACAGTTGCCCGGAGGTGCAGGGGCGGGAATGCCAGCTTTCTCACCTCGGACTTCTCACGTGCTCACACCGGGTACAGTTGAGACAGATACAGGATTTGTGAAAACAAAACAGAATAGAAGAAAACAAAACCAAAAACAGATGTGGAAGCTCAACCATTTTTCTTTCCTCTGGAGTGGCAAATTGGGTGGGAAGCTGAGCTCAGGGTGAGGCTAGGAAGCGAAGCAGAAGAATGCCTTTCTTTTATCTTTGCTTTATCCTTGCTTCCTCTCCTGAAGCCTTTTAATCCCTGGGACGCTTTTTCTTCCTCACCTATCCCAACTGTCAAAAACATTTTCGCAGGATTTTATAGTTATTTTTCTCTTAGCCTATTCAATAGGAACAAGGCCTTTAATAAAAATAATGATGTATTTAGCAGCCGTGAAAGTTAAAGGGACAAGGAGAGATGCTTTCAAGTAACCAATAGCATGCCAAGGAATTAGGGCCCTGAAGAAAGGTAGTAACTAGAGTTCTCAATTAATTGTTTATATCTAGTGTAGCAAAGAAATAAAATCCAACAACAACTAAAAAAGTATTACATTGGAAACATTTATTTCTAAAGTACTTCACAGAGTTATTTGAATAAAAACAGTTAACTGCAACGCATGTGCCGGGTGTCCTTCCCGACTGCCTCATATTATACCTCTGTTCTGTTGTTGGAACCGACTTCACACAACTAAGGTAAAGCTTTTTTCAAATACTGGATGAATGCAGTAAAGAAAAGCACATTTTAAAGCATTTGATAAGGATCTCCCGTCTTGCTATTTTTCAGACTCTTCATATATGAGATATGAAAACCATAATGATAATAAGGAAAAACTCTGAAATTATATTATAAATCTAAGAGACCTCAGAACTCAAAGTCACTCTCTTATTTCTATAATGAGGAAATTTGAAACTAGGGTCTACCGTGGCCATGTAGTCGGCTGAACACACAGGACTCAAGTTTGGGTCTCCTGGCCCCAGGGCACAGGATGATTTCCATGTTACTCTTGATAAAAAGCAGGAGTGCAAGCTACTGTCAACTGATTTTATTAAGGAGACAACAAAACTTGATAAGGCTAAGTGCACTAATAGAGAACTGTAACTTTTTTCTTGGGGAATTGATCGCTTTCTTTTCAAACTCAGTTCTCCACTCAGAATGTAGAGGAAAGAGGCATCGATTGGCTGTTTGTGATTTTCTTAAGTTTAAGACATTCAATAGGGCACTGATAGTGTGTAAACATATTTAGTTAAATCAGGGAGTCAATTCAATCTTATTCCTTAAAAAATGTTTACAAACTGGAGGAATCGATTAGAAGCTTATATTTAGTCACAAACGGGAGGAAACAACCTGACTCAGTTAATGAGAAATAACAAACACAATTATCAATAATATACCTACTTTACATTGTAATTCAAAGGCTAATCTGATCATCACACTTACTGAAGCTTTCCAACACCCGGAGAGAGTGGGGCATATTCCACAGCATCAGTGAATGTTCTTAATTCCTGTAATTACTGGGAAGACATGAGCTAACACTACACCAGGATGAAAGCTAAAGAACAGATCAGTGATTAAATTACTCTTAAAACGAATGTACAATACATTCAGTAAACTCTTCTGTCTTTACAGAATGGCTTATTTATGTTGATGAATAGTAAACATTCAATTCCTCCTGAAAGAAATCATTCATCTATGTGCTAAAATATGCATTATAGTTGAAAATAGAAAAGATCCAATTGAGTATAGAGAAATTAGAGTTTTAAGAACATAACTTCTTTGTAAGCATTAACATTGTTCACCTAGTAGTGTACCTTCATCAAATTTATAAAAGGCCGTATTATTCTCAATAAAGGATTATGCACAGATTTACTTTTAATATAACCAAATATCAATGCACTAACGCCAATGTGTTCTTAAGAAAAAGCGAAAGAAAGAAAATCTGGACTTTAAAGTGATTCTGGAACGGAACACAAGTATCTGTGTTTCTATGAATCCCTGATGCTGCTTTAATTGGGCTTATTTATCTCCAGTTTCAATAATGTTTCATTAATTGTGTTATAAGACTAAAGTGGTTAAATATGATCACCTATTTGGTACTTATTTGCTTTGCTTAAAATGGACAAAAAGGCAATTACAGATGCAGTCAAAAAAACTGACAAAAGTAAAATGCTCTAAATTCAACCAGACATGAAGACGTTAGGGCATCTATTGGGTGCGAACTTCATACCCAACTCATCACTTTGCTCTCCCAGTTTCTTCTCCAGAACAGGTCCCCAAACCACCTACTCCTTACTCCCTTCTCCGGAGCTCAAACCGATGTCATCCTTCCCTCAGTCTATTATCAGAATGCCCTATTAATACTTTGCCCCTCAAGTGACATTCTCCCCAAAGCAGAAGGGGTGATCGCGGCAGCACCCTATCTTGTGAATGTCAATGGCAAATTATCAGGGATTTTGTGAGCCAGTGGCCAAATGCAGCCACTATTAAAGTTAAATTATAGCAAGAGACAATTACATTACATTAAAAACAAAAGCAATTACTCAAAGCTCATCACTTCATTAGTGCAGTGGTATTTTTTACTATTATCTGAGTCCCTGAGGTTATTTATAATTTCTCTGCCCCGTGGTGTGAGTGCCATACACCAGGGTCTGCTGCAGGTCTCCCCCCAGATGCACACGCAGTGATGTCACACTGACGGCTTAGAATTAGCTGTGATGGCGGACTTTACACCATAGAAACTGCAAATGTTAACCAGTCAGGGCTTAGGTGAAGTCCTGCTTTATTAATCATCTAGACCTATGAAGAATAACGGAGAAAATATTAATAATGCGGATTATGCTTCAAAGTTCACTGAGGTTACAGCTCTTGTATTTTGAGCAACACAAAGAAACATTGAGGAAATAGTCTTCTGATATTTAAAAGCATTATCTGTTGTGGCAAAGATGTGGTTCAAAGAATAACAAAAGAGAAGCGCTCCAACGTGCATCTTTGTTGTTTCAGCTTCATCTTACTCAGTATTATAAATTAAAATATCAATCCACTGTCCTGTCAGAGTGACATATTTTTGAGCACCTATCATATTTCGAGAATACTGTAGGTGCTCAAATCATCTCTTGAATGAATTTATTAATGTAGACAGAAATCTTCCCACTTCCTCTTCTCTCCCCCTTCCATGTTACCTTCCTGAGTTGAGTGGTATTGATTATCATTGAAACACAGCAACCAGGGCCATTCCATTCCTACAAATGCCTGCATCGCTGAGCACACCTGGCTGACCGCTTAAAGTCCTTTTTCATCTATTATTTCCGTATTTCCTGCACAAAAACACCACTGCTCCCAAAGAATGATCTCAGGTTATTTCTAGAATCTCAGTGAGAACTTCATCATGAAAGATAAAAATGAAACTGACCATAGCGTTTTTTGTGAGGCAACCGCAACCTATGAAATTTGGGGGGAACTTCAAAATACGGTATTTGCATAGTTTCTTTAAAATTTAAAAATTGCAAATGCAAATCTGTTGTGCAGGAGATTACTGTTAAATTGTGAATGTCAATTAAAGTTTAATCTTCACTAAATAAGCAGTGCTTCGTATAACATGCAAAATTATCTGCCACAGCATCAACAAAAACCGATTCGTTAACTAGCTAAACAGATTAAATGCAGACTTTCAAGTTTATGGGGAAATAAATAGGCCTTAACTTTAATAGTAAGGAATATTCTTTTATTTAAATTTTATGACTCCTTATCCGGGTTTCATTTAAAACATCAAAATTGTAATGGTAGTGATATCCATTTTATAATAGTCTTCGAAACATATGCAGTAAAAGGGATTGTGATAATAATACTACAAATTACATGCTTATTTTTCCAGATCATACCTAATAGACTGTAATATCATTTTCAGTCACAGTTCACCGGAGTTAAATTTAAAGCATAATATTAAAGTCAAGGTTCCTTCACATCTAATTAGACATTAGAAACAAATGTGGCCAGGTCTGCATTCCGTTAAATACACGCACATACTCCCCCAGAGGCAACTGAACCATTTAACAACATTGGAGGTACAAGGAACACACTCTCAAGGTATACAATAAATTGCTGTAGATTTAACTTCAGCATTGTGCAATGTGACATCTCAGTTGCTATAGGACATTCTGAAACATAAATTGTACCCAGCTTGTCTCACACTGCAAAATATTCAGGACAAACACAGAATATTTTATGCTTAGAAGCCTAACTTCTGGAAATTATGCTAGGGAGCGAAGCAGTTCAACAAAACACCTATCATGGGGTACGGATAGCACCATTGCAAATCTTGGCAGGGTCATTTATTTTCAGGAGCAGGAGGGAAACATTAAAAGGAATGCATTTTGTTCATTCTCCGCCAATTCACATAAATAGGTCTTAGCGATAGAACTATATTTAAAGGTGAGAGCTGTTCCCCCCCCCCCCCAAAGCCCTTCTTCACTAATAGTTTTGCTGTGTTCAGCCTCAGAAATGGATGGGGGGAAATATTTCCCTGAAGTTTCATCACGTAAGATTGTAGCTAGATTTTTCTCTACTCCTGCTTTTTATCATCTTGCTAAAAAGGAAATTGGGAAGGAACGGTGATTTTATGACATTGGCTAGCCCGCTATATAGCGTGGCACACTGACTGGAGTTTCACAGACAAAGCTGTCTGATTGGTTCTCCATGGGCCTATCTTATCGTTGCCCTGTGTTTAACTGACCTCTTGTCCCATTTGGAAAAGAAAAGCCATAGGGACCAGCAAGACTGTGTTAAAACACTTATCTTGAATATTCCTGTAGTGATTCAAACACAAAGAAAATGATTATTTCTCTCAACCATCATGTATGTAGACATTGTAATTATTTTAAGAAGTGATTGATATATGTTTTTAGAGAATAAAATATATTCCTAGCCCCATTTGATAGATTAGAACTTCTGAAAATAAAACGTTGGGTTTTCTTTATAAACTGCAATTAAAAATAAAGAGCTGAAATAGTGGCCACCCACTCTCCTGGGGCAAGTTTTGAATGATGGTGGTGGCATTTTTGCTGTTCTGCAGGTCAGCCTCTTACAGAGGAGCTTGTGTCTGGATGCATCACCATCCAATGAGCTTGACTGAAAGGTTTGGACACTCCAATGGACCATGATTTATTTCAGCTGAGAACCAAAAAAAAAAAAAAGTGTTTCTTGATATGTTTCTATTAACATTTGCCCACCGAGGCAAATTGTGCTCACAGATTATTATATATTTTTCATTTCTATTGTGCTTGGTTTTGTGAGAGACCCAGGATTAAACAAAGTAGCGAGAACAGGAGGGCTGGTACCATGCCTCCTTTGACCTTGGCCGACAGGAATTTGCGGCACAGAGGGAGAAGTTTCTACCATAGCTACAATTAGCTTAGCTAGATAGACAGAGTCCTGCTACTAATACTGAGAATAATTCCAACTATAATCTATACTAACTGAAAGATCACCTTCACCATCTTCCAGACTATCTAAGAAAGATAAGGAAAGCTAACTTTGTATTTTATCCATTGAACTGACTGAAGGAATCATATAAAAGAAACACTTAATTGTTTGCTCCATCAGTGTAGGGTTCCATACTAACAATGAATTGGGCAGAGACGTCTTCACAAAGTGAAATGGAACTTTCCATATCATTTCTGTTTCCATTAGGTCTTGATTCTTGTTTTAGGACAAACCATGTAACAAATGAATTCATTTTAGGATTTATATTTCTCCTGGAAAATTACTGCCGGATAGATGAAGGAACTAAAACACTATGAATAAGATTTAAAGAGAGAGCTACCCTTGCAAAAAAAATATTGAGTTCTGCATATCGAAGCACTTTCGACCTGCTAGGATTTGGCTTATCATCATTTCTCCAAAAGAACAAGGGTACAAACATTAACATTTGCTCTAACACCTGATGAGCCGGACATGTGGGAGGCTTGGAACATATTTGCGATTCCAAGATAATATATGGAAACCAGGGCATAAAAGAAACAGTGAAAAAGCCATGACTGTTTCCTAGGGAGCATGATGAGGAAAGCAGAAAGAGTCCGAAGAAAAGAGTTACAATAAGTGCCAACACCGCACCTGCACTGTTCCTTCTGTCTAAGAGACCTGAATAAATATGCACTATTCTCCCTAAGAAAGAAGGTGTTTTTCAAAGATGTTGATACAAAGCGAGAGACAATAATGGATACTGTGATATCACTGATCGGCAGTGGTCAGAATACTCAAATGCAGGTGATTCTGCAATATTCAAACAGTTTGGAAGTAAGCGGACACCCCAGCTCTCATGCCAGCTCTACAGGGAACCGACCCTGCCCACTCAGTGTGACTTAGCACCAGGGAGGGAACTTGGACCTGGGGCGGGTCCTGTCGTCTCTCCGGATCAGTTTATTTATTTTAAAGGAGACAAGAAGGACCCAGATATTGTCTGAGGCTTGTTTTTGTTTTAACACTTGACTATTGTAGTAGGTAAGAGATCGATAATTCCAGAAGCTCTGGGTCTAAATCACTAAGGGGCTTCGGAATTCAGAAGAGTCTGGGCCACAGTGGTGTGTGCTCTCCAGATAATGACATTGGAGAGGACTTTTAAAAGAGGCTTCCGTAAATTGCTTAGAAATAAAAAAAAACAGATCAAAAGTTAAAACAAAGAGCTGTTATTGCCTATCGATAAGAGCTTTTTAAAATAAAACACCACCTTTGTATTTATCTCTTGATTGCATGAGGGGGTGGGCAATAGGGAGAGAATAGATAAATTCCACTGTAATTCCCAAACCATACTTCAGACTATAGTTGCGACATTTTTCCTTTGCAAAATCTTGTTCAGAGCTGACAACATGTGGAACATGGATTGATTTTGAGTCTCAGCTCTTCATTTCCTGGGGCCAGCCCCTCGGGCAGAGCGGCGGCAGGGCCTGCAGGCAGGGTGGGGGAAGGGATGACGAGCAGGGAGCTCCCACCTTTCATAATGGCTTGTGAACAATCAAGAACCGATGGTATTAGTGAAAGGTTATTATTTGAATTAATCATACAAGTTTAAAACAACTTGGCATTTCAAAATGTTTCTAGGTAGGCGTAGTTTCCAAACTGCCACTGCTGGGGAGTGGAATTCTTGGCGTGCTGGGAGGGTGTGAGTCTGTCTGTGTGCGGGGAAGGCGGCGAATGGAGGTTGGGATACAGCCTCTGTCCTCCCGTGACGGGGTGTTAACAGGGTCCTAGGCAGGTCTGAACACTTCATGATCCCTTCTACTTCACAATTTGGGGAGAGAGGAGAGAAGGGAAGGAGAGAGGGAAGAAAGGATCCAGGAGGAAGCCAGAGGAGAGGCGAGAGATGAGAGAAAAGAGAAGCTGACCCAAGACCTGGCAGTAGTGCTGTTCTTCTTCATCTTCTTCTTTTTTTTTTAAAGATTTTATTTATTTATTTATTTTTAGACAGAGGGGAAGGTGGGGAGAAAGAGAGGAAAACATCAGTGTGTGATTGCCTCTCGCACGCCCCCTACCGGGAGACCTGGTCGGCAACCCAGGCATGCGCCCTGAATGGGAATTGGACCAGTGACCCTTTGGTTCGCACACCAATGCTCAATCCACTAAACTACACCAGCCAGGGCTGTAGCGCTGTTCTAACTGGTGATGCAAGCGCATCGCTTCCTTCGCTTCCTTTCGGTTTTCCCATCTGTGTAACGGTGCGATTTACTGCATGGAGGTATTGAGCGAATCAAACAAGGTGGTATATGTGACAATAAGGAACAATTCAATGACACTGAAGAGCTAAAGAAAAGACAGTAGGAAGTAGAGTAAGACAAATATATGTATAAATGCATCTAGGTCTCCTTGAGGCTGAGTGGTGGTTTAAGGTAACAAACATCGACTGTCTCTGGGGAGTTGGGCACTGGTCTAAGCCCTACGCAACCAAGGTCTTGCGAATAGAAAGATGGAGAAGACATTGTCTGACATCGAGGACCTGGAAGTCTAGTGGGAGAGACAAACACTTTAACAAGCCGTTTTGATACATTATGGAAATTGATATGATAATGCCTGCATAGACTGATACAGAGGCACGCAGGAGACCTCCAGCCTGATCCTGGGAATTGACGCTTGGGCTGAGCCTTCAGACTGAACGCACGAAGAGAGCCATGGTCTGACCAGTAAACTGAGGCGCCAGAGCCCAGGCACGGAGAAGGTACGAGAATATGGATGTAGCGCGTGTATGACCACGTCTGGAGGAGTAGGCAGGGCCAATTCATATCATCTTACGAAGGAGTTTAGACTTGCATCTGTAAGTTTGTGGACACATATGAGCACAGGAGTGACCAGAGTTACATGTGCATTTTTTGTTGTATAAACTCTTCTTAGAAAGATCAGTCTGGGAGCAATATAGAAGGATTTAAGATGTTCAGAGTGGAGACTGAAGGGTATTTGTTATTTATTGTCAAGACCCGTGCTATGCCCTTGCCTCATTCAGACCAGACTAAGAGCTCACCAGCCCTAGAATACACACCATTCTTCTCTCTCTCTCTTTTTAAAAATTATTATTTATTCCCCTTATGTCCCCAAAGAGTGAGGAATCACCACGGGTCACGGCACACAGGCTGCCCAGCTCTCATATTAAAAATCAACATGTTTGATGCTGAATGCTAAATAGGTTTGGTAACCGGGGTGTCAGTGACCAGTCACTGCAACTACAAATGTGTGTGTCTGTGGATGTGGGTTTGTGTGTTTTGGCTCTAAATTAAATAAACTGGAGAATTAAAAGTAAAGTAATATTTCAGATGTACTTCATTAGGCAGGGATATTAATGACAAGGAAGACAGTTATTTTTTGGTTCATGCACTTAATCACAAAATTTTGAGATGGCAGCATAATTGCTTTAATGACTTTTTTGTACATACTCCTTGATTTTAGTGTTTTTAGTAAAGGTACATTAATGCCACCAGCCCCCCAGTTATTGTCTGATAAGTCCATGAATCAAAAAACAGAAAGGTAATGGTAGTTTAATGGTCCTATATTTTAGCATCTGTGGAGTTGTCTATTGTTGTGAAATAATTCATAATTTCTTAGGATGTTCTGGTATGCGATAACTCAAGGAGAGCAATAATAAACTACATGTTTTCCAAGGGACTGGAAGGAAATGAATTCATCACAACTCTCAAACAACTGTACATTCCTGGAGCATGATATATTTAAGGACAAGTCATTTCTGGGCTGTTACTGTCTATGTACGTCTGTGTGCTTTCTTGTGACATATTTTTAAAAATAGATGTATTAATTGTCCCTATATACAATATAATATGAACGAATAACCATTCAGCTAGCAATTTAAAATGTGACAGTAAGCATTGCAAAAAAAAAAAAAAAAGAACAGTGAAAAAACCCAAACTCCTGAAAATTTCAAATATTTCTGAAGTCAGTTTGAGGTGCAACTTCATAAATGGGTTTAAAGTTTCAGAAACTTCTCAGGAATATGTAACAAGCCTGGAGAAAGAGGGAATATCTTCATTATCGCCCCCTGCCCCGCCCGCATTCTACGGAGCTGACTTCTTTCTTGCCCCTTTAATATTTATCAGTCAATCAACACACATTTATTATACACCCTATTTCTCCACAATCTGGGATGGACAATTGTGACCAACTGAGTAGAAACAGAAAAACATTCACAATGGCTTGGCTGATTATTTAAATAATTAAAAAGGCTACACAATATATGTATTATTTTTAGTCTAAATCTGACAGGCAGGTGGTTTTATTGACTGTTCCTCACTGTATACTTAACGAAGGAAGATGGGGACCGATATCTCTGGGCTGATGGATGAAATAATTTGCACAGTTCATGACCCCTTGCCTGCCCAGGCATAATGATATCTCGGGGAGGAAAAATGATCAGGATATCAGGGCGTCAGAAGGCGTAGGCTGTCGTCACATCACAAAAATTAAAATGTCTTCCCTTAACACCATGCCTGTCATGCGGCTTTGGCTGGGACTGTGCTTACTAGTACCAGGGACTGACACTTTTTTTATTTTGCAACAGACTTCACTGCAGGAGGTTTTGAGCCCTGACGTGGGGCTGGTACCTCCTCTCCCCGGTATCTCTTTGAATAAACGCTCTAAGGAGGGAGGTTGTGCCCACGTAAGCGCCAGCTTTGCTTTGCTGTAAAAAGCAATGGTAAGAGCAGAAGTCGCCGCAGCCTGGACGGTGACTGCGCGTCACCTGCAGCGGCAGGTGAGGGCTTCCCTCCGCCCTCCGCTTGCTGCAGGGAGCCTGACCGCCCTGCCCATGCCACCGGCTTGGGCACGGACACGTACGCCCCACAGCAAATTTAAAGAATACTTGATTGCTCTTAACTAGATGGTTCCTACACGCGGCCAGAGAAAAATTTCCTTAGCGTGTCTCCCTATATCGTCAATGATCTTTTTCCATTATTGTATTATATAAGAAATAGAATTAAATACCTGAACTAAAGAATTTCAATGCACACACGCACACACGACCACTTGACTGGTAGCTACGATTAATTGTCTTAAAAGTCATTGCCTGCATTATGTAGCCTGTGCTTCTGTTTTCATATCTGTAACACAGAAACTGGCTTATTAAATTTTTCTCATAAACTTTGAAAGGCCTAATGAAAAAAGCTATGAGATCAGATTATTTTTATTTACCTTAAATAGGTCTGTGCAGGATTCATTGTTTTGTGATTAAATTCTATATTAGTTGACATGGAAAGAAAACCTTTTCTGCTTGCTATCATTGAATATTAGCCCCATTTTTATGTGCTGTAACGGCAGTACATTACAAACCTGTCAGAACGGCTTATCGTCAGTAAGTGCACAAACGATAAGCATTGGTGGGGATGTGGAGGAAAGGGCACGCTCGTGTGCTGTGGTGGGAATGCAGGTCAGTGCAGTCACTACAGAATACAGTGTGGGGGTCCTCAAAAAGTTAAAAATGGATCTGCCTTATGGTCCAGCTGGGAATGTATCAGAAGACACCTGAAACACTAATTTGGAAGAACATAGGCACCCCTACGTTCATTGCAGCATTATTTACAATAGCCAAGATCTGGAAGCAGCCCAAGTGTCCATCAGTAGATGAGTGGATGAAAAAATGGTGGTACGTATGTACAATGAAATATTACTTAGTAATAAAAAAGAATAAAAGTTTACCATTTTTGACAGCATAGACAGACCCAGAGGGTATCGTACTAAGTGAAATCAGTGAGACAGAGGAAAACAAGTACCATATGATTTCATTTATATGTGGAATCTAAAGAAAAAAATAAAGGGACAAAGAAAATTGAAACAGACACAGAAATGAGACTGGTGGTTGCCAGAGGGGAAGGGGTTTGGGGACAGGAAGACAGAGTTAAAAGGGTTAAGAAGTGTGAATTGGTAGTTACAAAATCCTCACAGGGATATAAGTACAGCATATAGCCTATAATATTGCGATAACTATGTACGGTGTCAGTTGGGTACTGGGAATACCTGAGATAAAACTGTGGAAAGTACATGATTGCCCAACCCCGATGCTGTACACCCAAAGCTGATGCAAAATAATAGCAACAATAAACTGTAGTTGAAAAATTAAAATTAAAATTTTTTAAAAATCTTGATAAATATAACTCGAATATCCCCAACTCTGCCGAAGTCAACTTGGCCTTTGGAAGTAACCATCTGAATCTGAGTGGGAGAGAGGCATAAGCAAACACTTTAAGCCACACGTTCCTGCCGCCAGTAAGTCTTTCTGGGGTTTGGTAGGCCTATCAGCACTGGGAGACTACAGGTGAGCGTGGCTGGTATTTCCCAGCGTGAGGTCTGTCCAGAAAGCGTGCAGCCATCGTTAATACGAGGTCTGTCCAGAAGGAATCCAGCCATGTACTGTGAAAAGTAGAGACATTTACTGAAGAAGGTTCAAGAAACATTGCCCATAGGACAATGACACCTCAGTCCCCTCTGAAGGAGGCACCTTGGGCCTCACAGTTCTCCCAATCACCATTAGCTGCCCTGTCAATTTTCCAGAATCTCATCAACGCTCTGAAATCTCTTCCCTTCCAAAGGCGATTTTAGTCTTGGGAAAAAGCAAAAGACACAGGGTACCAAATGGGGGCTGTAGGGGGCTCTGAGTCACCTGGGTGATTTGATGCTGCCCTAAAAATCTCCTCATGAGACGTGTCACATGATCGGGAGTGTTGCTGTGATGAAGCTGCCCGTCACCAGCTGCCCACAGCTGGGGCCATTTCCGTCATATTGCATCTCCCCACCGGGGAAGAACATTGACGTAGTGCTCCTTACTAATTGCTGGGCCTGGAGGGGCGTGCTCATGGTGGACAACACCTTCCCCGTCAAAGACCGCAGTCAACATGGGCTTGATCTTGCCGTGGCTTTGCCACGCCTCCTTCGGGTGACCAGAACCAGGTGACTTCTACTGGGATGACTGGGCCTTCGTTTCTGGACCATAGCTGTAGACCCAGGATTCATTTCTGGTTATGGTCATCTTGAGGAAATCTGGTTCATTGGTAGCAGTTTGAATCAAGTCACTAGCAACTGCAGCACAACGTTCCTGCTGCTCTGGTAGCAGAAGCAGTGGAACAAATTTTGCCATGACATGTTTCGTGCCAAGATCCTGTGTCGCAATCTTGGACACAATAGTTTTTGGACTCCCCAGATCAGCCTCTAGTTCTTGCACTGTCAGCTGTCGATCTTTGTTCATTGCAGTCTGTACACGTTCAACGTTCTCAGGTGTTCTGCTTGTTGCAGGCCTTCCAGAACAGGGATCGCTTTCAGCAGATTCTCTACCATCTTTGAAATGTTTGTGTCACACTTTCATTTGCACTGTACTCATTGCATCATCTCCAAAGGCCTTCTGAATCATCTGAATAGTTTCTGTGGAGAATGTTCAAGCTTAACGCAAAATTTGATGCAGATTCATTGCTCTACTGCTCAGTCACTTTGAATGTGACGGCCACACAGTGCACATGCTCACTCAACAGCGTCTACCTTCCCCACTGACTAGTAACAGTGACGTCATCACTGTTCATGCATAGGCATTGCAGTCCACTCTCCTGGGCTGCCAGGTGACATTGATGTCACACAAACTGTTCTTATATTAACAATGGATGGACTTTTTCTGGACAGACTTTGTATTTGTAAAATCAAGGAGTTAAACTGATTCAACATGCATATATTATTCAATCTATTCCATGGTTCAACCATAGTGTATAGGATATGATTCTTATCCTCAGCTGTGTTAAAGCCAGGAGTAAATTAAGTATCTATATATATACACACAATGAATTTTTAACCTCTATTATCCTTTCATATGCATAGAACCAGACTCTAGTTTTTCTGAATTCACTCCATCAATAAAATCATTAGGTCGAACATCCCATTCTCTGATCACAATTTCCTGTACTTACAGCTTAGTTATTCAGTTACTCCCACTGTGACTTTTGTTTAACTTTTCCAAGATAGCAGTATACAGAAATTATTACTTCCCCCTATGCGTGGTGTGTCCTCTGGACTCCACCATTCTCTCTCCCCAGCTCACATTCCACAGTCTAGTCAATAAGCCCTTTGTAAATGATCTCAACTTCCTCACGCCTTTTATCTCTGGCCATTTCTCAAACCTGGAGGAACCCAAATAACCTTTTTTTCCTCCATGCCTGCATCAGTTAGCTGAGTGCGACTGGAGAAAATCAAACAAAGCAAAGTATTAACAACTGATTAATAGTTTCGGATCACCAAACGCACCTGCACTGCTATAAAAATGAAGTCAGGGTGACCAAATTCAACTAGACTCTCACTGCTGCTCCACTGAACTCTTATTTCAGATGTTTTTTTTTTAATGCTCTCCAAAGCCCTGATTGCATCACCTTCTTTTCTCATCACTCTCAGCAGATGTCCAGGCCTCCAAATTCTTGGAGACGACAGAAGCCATCAGATGGGAAATCCCAATCTTAAGAATATTCATACCGCGCTAGGCCTAACGTAATTCTTCTTCGTTGCCTACATGCCTTCACTGTGGCTTTATCCCAAGAACGCTCCACAATGCATGTGCACAGATATTTCCTAAATACAGAGCCAGTCGCCGTTGGCTCTTCATTTCCTTACTGCAGAAACCATATTTTTAACATGGATCCTGAGGCACTAAATGATCTGGCCCCGACGTGCATTCCAGCCTTGGACCGAACCCGTCCCTCCGGCTTTCCACGCGCCTGGACATTATCCTTTTGTTCCTCCAACTGTTCATACCCCCTTTTTTTCCCCTGGACTTTGCAAATCTTGTTTCCACATCTGGATTATTTCCCTTCTCCCATCTTCCCTTAATGAACTCCAGCTAAGTTTAGGTATAATATTGTTGTTTTAAACTTAGCTTTCTACTCCGCCCTACCCTGATCTCCATACTGGGTCAGATATTCTTGGTTATTCCAGCACTTTTCAGAATACAGTTATTTGATATTTTTGGTGAGCATCTAACTCATTAAAATGTATATCCTGTGAGTAATATGGCTGTAAATATTTTGCTCACTATGGTGACCTCGGTATCTAGACTTAGTGAAACATATGGAAATAGATATTTGGGGGTGAATAAGTGAAAGGATGAATTGACAGGAATACACTGAGGTTGATTGCTAGATGCTGGTGAAGTTTTGTGCTATTTAATATGTACATTAAATATGATTATTTTTGATAAATACAAAGTACTTTTTATTTGATAATACATTTTTAAGTGTATCTGTCATTTACCTCTAGACTTGGCCCTTTGGATAGGGGGCAAATTTTTATTGTCTCTAACTGTCCAGAGATTAGCATGGAATTGATCTCATAAGGCACTCACTAAATGTTTGTTAAATCCGTTCAATAGGTAGGAGCGAGGACAGTTGCACAAATTATAAAACCACAATTAACTTAATGCATACTTGGTTTACCAATTTGTAAAAGAGGATGTGTGATTAAAAGAGAAAAAAGTCAACTGCTCTTTTCTTCAAGAGAATGAAAATGCACGTTCGGGTAACTGAATATCTTTAAGTTTCTTAGTTGTTTCATACCAATAGTTTTGACTCACAGCTGCTATTCTCTATGTTAAAAGACAAATGAATTATTTTAAATGAAAGTGTGTTCTTAAGAGGGAGAATAAATTCTTTACATAAGGGTTTAGTCACTGTTCAGTGTTGTGAGATCACTTCCTCTGAAGATTGTGAAGAACTGATAACAGTTTAAATACAGTTCTGCCTGGAGCCGAGGGGACTAATGGGAGGTCCCTTCTCCTTATCAGCTTCCAAGGCGGAGTGCTGCAGGGATTCTCCCTAGAGATGGCCCATAGCAACCAGGACAAAACAGTCCCTTGTCCAGGAGCTCCCATAATCAAATGTCATGGAATCCATTCCAAAGAAAAGCTTGTTATTTATCACTAATATTTGAAGAATATGGAAATGATTATATTTTGTGTAATTTAATCATCCTTTACTGCACCTGTTAAATTACATCATAATTATGGCTATTCCAGTCCTTAGTTTGATATAAGTCAGTCAATGATTTGTAGAGGGGCCACGGGGTGTTTGACACAGCACTAAATACTTGGAATTGGTAGTTGCTCCTTCAGGATTTATCAATTAATAGGATAGATAAAACCAGTGAAAATAAAATATTTACAGACATATAGGCAAATCTAGTTCCTATCGAGAAATGGAAGTATAGGGGAGGAAATCACGAACTCCTGCAAACACAAGGGAAAACATTCTTGGAAAAAGTAACCAAGAAGAGGCTTGGAAGCCATACAGAGAGGGAATGATATGTTTGTCAGGTAGGAGGGGGGCTTTATTTGAAGCACTGGGAAAGGCCTGTAAGGCCCATCCATTTCCATGAGTGGGAGGGAAGATTGTATAAACAGACAACAGGACGATGGAAGGGATCAGTGGACACAGCGGGTGCAGGTTTGGCTTCGACACATTCAGGAAATAAATTGATCCTTCGGGGTGTCTGTCTGGGCTACTTCAACATACACGCACAGTATCCTTGGCTGGGTTCCAGCCCTTGTTCCCAGGGGCCCTCTCTCACTTGATGCTGCCTGTGTCAACGCTTCTGTGTTGGCGTAACATCAGATGCAGGGTAGCCCAAAACCTGAGTCTATACCTTGGCTAAGCCATAGTCTGTGCTAGCTGTGTGACCTCAGGTCAGCTACAGGAATTCTCCGGGCTTCAGTCTCCTCACCTGCAAACTGAGGGCGTTGAATTAGACAGGGCTTCTCTGCAGAAGGCATCCTGCCCCCGGGGCTCTTGAAAGTTTATGGCCATGTGGTTTCCACGTAACAACATTTGGGTTCACTGTCATCATCTAGTGGGTGAAGGTTGGGAACATTTTGCCCCTGTCAGTGCCCAGGACGATGGGGACGGAGGGAGGTCAAGTCTCACAGTGTGCAGGGCTTTCTAGTGCCGATTTTCCAAGGGAAATCTTTTTGTAAGTATCCAAGCCTATAACCTACCTCCATTCAATGATGGACACAAAATGTTTTGCGCTTATTTTTCATGTACATAAAAATTCCCAGGGGTGCAATAACCGTGTTATGAAAGACTGCACTCTTGTTTACAATTTTACTAAAAGTTGCACTCCATTTAAAAAATAATATCGGCAACAGTAACATTATTCAGGGTATTTAAGTTGTCAATATACTTATGAGACTGCATTTATAGGTGTGCATCCACGGTGCCCCTGTGTATAGCTACAAAATGCAATGAGTTCACACCGTCTTCTGTTGGAGTGGCACAAGAGTGTCCTCTCACAGGTGCACTTGTCTGTTGATTACAAATTATTTTCACTTCTCCTTTAAATGATTGCATTGTATTCATTTTTGGCATGAGGATTATACACAGGTTATGTTCTCTATAAAGTCCATTTCACAGAGTTTATATAATAAACTATAGGGTGTGAAAGAGAGCTTTGAGTCAAACAGGACTGAGAACCAGGAGACTGGACAACCTCAACTTTAAGCTTTTAAATCCCTGGGCTTGGAAGTTTTACTCTGATCTGCAAGGATGGAGAAACTCTTCAATGATTTTTCACTAGTGATATTCAATTCAATGTCTTAAGTTCTGGAGGAGGAGAAGCGTAACCGAAACAGACACATATCTGTGTACCATCTTCCCACTCAGTTCTACTGCGATGGGATGTGGATGTGTAATCCGGAGATGAATGCTAGCTGGGCACCCACCACAAAAGGTACTAGTAGCAACCCTAAAGAAATGAGAAAGAGTCTGTTGTCCCAAGGACATCTTTTGGATGTAGATTTCATTCACAGAAAATAGATTTCCTTTCCTTTCGAAAAGGGAGAACTGTGCTTTTATTAAAAAGTTAAACTTTTTTCCAATTATACTGAAATTCTGTGTAATATTAGAAGAGGAAATAGGAAATGGAGGCGTATTGATCTTACCAAACATGCGTCATATTTCATGGTTTCATTAAAGTAATTAAGTTAGGCCAGGCCAGCTTTATGGGGATGATGTTGCAAGGTTTCCGAAATAGGATAACATACAAATATTTTAGTAGTATAATCAATGAGTTCCATTCTATAGGGCTTTTTAATTTGCACATGTCACTCCTGGAGAGTAGAGCACAATAAAATTGGGCTCTTTGCAGGCAAATGCTTCGATTTTTGCTTCCTAGGTTACCTCTGAAATACAATCATCTATGAAAACAAAGCCTGTGGGGCAAAAAGGTTTTTCCCCACTTTGCCCATCAAGGAGAAGCACAAAAGTGTGTCTGCGTCTCTAGCAGCTCTGTGGCCGGCATTTCCCATCCCCCTGATAATGTGACCTTCAAAGGACAGGACTGGATCAAGAATAACACATCTCGATGGTGCTTGTAAAAGTAGTGGAGCCGCTGTCAAAAACACCCAGGGTGACAATGAAACTTGACCACGCAGTAGGTGCTCCGGAGATGAGAGTAGGAGCTAATGTTATTTCTGTAAATGTTTCCCTCTGATTAGTGTTTAACTTGCTGACATTATTGACATCCAGTTTCAAGTGATAAAAAAGTGTAATTGGTCCAATGGAGTCACTACCATTGAGAAGAAGGTGTCACCGCTTAATAATGCTAGTTCATAGCATGCTGAAAGACACATGTACTCCCTCATTCAAATGTACTTATTGACTGCCTACTCTATGAAATGATATTAGTTGTTAAGGAAGATAAAAGAAAGCATAAAGCATATTTACAGTGAAAAACAGCTTTTGGTTAACTCTAAGGAGCGAGAAACATTCAAAGAAATATGTGCTTAATGTCATTTCATACAAACACATACCTCCATTGAAACTTCAGTTTTTGGAATGCTCACTGAAGGCTTCTTGGAAGAGCGACACTTGAACTAGACCATGAGAAATGAGTCATAATTCCAGCAACTAGCATTCTAGTCAGATAGAATTGCATAAAATCAAGAACTTTAAAATGTTCTCTGAAGAGTAAGAAATTCTTAGTTCTATTTGACTCCTGGGCAGAGTTGTAACAGAAGAGAAGACCAGAAGTTAAGTTAATGACAAGGCAGAGAGGGATAAAGAAAGGATAACAAATTTCAGTCATATTCAGTAGGTAACTACAAACAAAAAAAGCATGCGCTCAAAGAAGGTTTTAGAAAGACAAGTTAGCATGATGAATTAGGCATTTCTGTTCTCAAGTATGTGATTTGGGATTGATAATTTTAAGTCATTCTCTGTTATTCGGTCACATCCGGATCATTACCTAATCCTGGAGAGATCTGCCTATCATCTCTCTTTTTCTCATCCCTGCAAGGTGTCTTGTTGCTTTGGCAAGAAGTCTATTAGTACACGAGAGCTTGATGTGCAACATTTTGAGCAAAATTCAACAAATTCTACCTTTCCACTCAAAGCCGACTGGACCAAACATGGCACATTCACAGGCTTACCAGAGGCCTCTGGGTGGCCCACAGTCAGTGCTCTACCTCACAGGGTCCAAAGGGACCAGGTGGACAACTTAGGTTGTCTCTTCTAGCGGTTGCAACAGAAGACTTACAGACAATGGGCAGCAGGGAATAGAGGAGCCCCAGAGAGAGAAGGGGGGTCAGGAGATGCTGAGAAGAAGCAGAGGATCTAAATAAGCAGAAATTATGAGGCACAGAGAAAGGGAAGAGAGGAACAGGGGGAGGAGGAGGAGCAGAGGGAGCAGAGCTGCTGTCCTTTGCAAGGAAGGTCTGCTTACAAGTGCAGCCCTTGGCTGCCGTCTGGAAATGGGGAGATCTAGAGGGCTCCCACCACCCAAACTTCTAAGGATAGCGCTCTGTGCCTAAGCTGTTCGTTCAAACAACGCAGTGTACGCTGAACGCCTGCCCTCCTTCTGCGAGGCTGGAATCTTGGGATGTGCCAGGCAGCAGCTGCTTCTGTGAGCATCCTCCAATAAAAAGCATGGTGCTAGGTGTCAGGGAGCCCCTCAGGCAGACAACACAGGTTGTTGCAACTCATTGCTCGGAGAAGCAAGCATGTCCTGCATGACACCACTGGGAGGGGACACCTGGAAACTTATGTCTGGTTTCCCTCAGACTTCACCCTGTGTACATTTTCCTGGGCTGATTTTGCTTTGTGTCTTTTTTGCTGTAATAAATCAAGAGTGCGAATTTAAACTGAGTCCTGGGAGTCCCAGAGAAACACTGAACTTGGAGATGGTCTTGGGGACTCTGACTCACTGAGCTATTATAACAAGTTATAAGTCAATACAGATGCCTTTTAATTTGCATAAGTCTGTAGCTGAGGAAAAAATCATTAAAAAAAACAAAACAGACTTGGCTCTCAAGGATTAGTGTTGGATGCTGGGTGGTGCCAAAATATTGCCTGTTGTTTG